>JAEIFU010000134.1:0-225454 GCA_018904235.1 Lordiphosa stackelbergi
AATATTTATTTATACAGAATCGAAAAAGTGTCTATTTGCCAAGGCTGCAAACCGGTCCGGAACCGAATCGCTTAGAACCGGTTCGGTTCGGGTTTTTGGATCCGTCGAACCGGACCATGAACCGAACCTCTAATATTTTAGACTTCTCGAACCTGAACCGGACCACTTTTTCGAAAAATTAGGTTCGGTTAACAAAATTAAGTAGTTTTTCCAACAAAACACTTAGAAATATTTACACTGCGTTTTGAACTAAGCTCGAATATCAAATATGATAAAGATTCCTTTGAAAATTGTCCAAGAGAACATACTAGACATAAAGAAATGTTTTAGAATTTTGGAATGGTCAATAAAACGAGGAACCAAAAAAAATTGCCTTGCTGTTCCAACAACTCAGGTATCAGTTGAACGATCCTTTTCAACAGTTTGTTTTTTCCGATCTAAGATCTAGTATGGATGAACAGCTTAAGAACAGATATAAAGCTTATTAACTTAATTTAAGATGTTCTTAAAAGTTGTTAATTTCAGCTGAGGAATTTGATGATTAAAATTACACTATGTATATAGCCTATTTCCACCAAAGAAATGAAGAAAGTGATTTAGTAATATCAAAACTAGTGTGACCGTAAGTGGGAACACCAAAAATACTGATTTCGAACCAGTTCCATATGTAATTTGAAAGTGAGCCACACTCTCGGCCAATTTGAAGCAAATGATTTAATAAAATTTTGCATTCAGTTGACAAATTAAGGGGTCCTTTACCCCGAGGTACTATATTTGATTTCAATTAAATGCAAAAACTTTTACTCGGCATTTTAAATACAAATATTTGGAATATTTCTAACAATAAGCAAGGCCAAATGTCCTGTCCCATTTCTATATATACAATCCTAATTCTAACTGGTACATTAACTATCAATCATTTTCACGCGGTGGCCTCACCAGCGAATGCCTTTTAATGGCCTCCACCAGCCATTTGATGCCCTCGTCCACACCCTCGCCGTTGAGGGCAGAGACGGGTATGGTGAGGCAGTCGCGTCTTCCTATCAAAGCTCCCGCCTGCTGAAACACAGGCTTTATCTCACGCACGCCCATCACATCGGGTAGATCCTGTTTGTTGGCCAGTATGAGCAGTGGCACTCCCGATAGCAGCTCGTTCTTGATCATTTTATCTGAAAAGAGCAAAGGAGTTAACGAGAGAGAACTGCCAGGAACTGAGAGGACTTACCAAATATCGTTTTGGACTCTTCCATGCGTTCACGATCATTCGAGTCGATCACATAGATGACGCCATGCGATTCCTGGTAGTATTTATCCCATAGAGATTGCAGCTCCTGTTGCCCACCCAAATCCCAGAAATTCAGCCGCACACCTTGCACATCGATGGTGCCAATGTTGAGACCAACTGTGGTAGTAATCTTGCTGGGATTCAGGCCTTTATAGTTCTTGGTGAATTTTGTTTTCGCCGCCTCCAGATATGTCTGCGTTAAGAAATGACCAAATAAGACTCTCACATTCGCTTGTAGACGTGGCCCAAGACGTCATCTTACCGTTTTGCCAGCATTATCCAGTCCCAGTATGACCACACAGTATTCATCTTTTTGTGTTAGATATCTGTAGAATCCATGCAGCAAGGTGTACATGTTGTCGCATTGGATTTTATGCTAATTGGATGGTCACAACACAAACAAAAAACAACAACACAGCACAGAGCCAGCAGTTGTTAGAGATGTGCAGTGCGAAACTATCGAATCAGTGCAGTTGTTAGAGATGCCCAGTTTGAATATAGTGCAATTTCACTGGTTTTTATTTTTTTTTTTCCTGTTAAATCTGCCAAAAACCTTTACCCCTTTAATTGTAGAACTATCAGGCTTGTTCCCGTTTTCGAATTCGATTGATTGGAATTGGTAAGAGTTCTGATTTCTAAGAAACGCTTAAAAAATTAGGCCAAATTCTTTTTTTTACCAAAGTGTGATAAAAAAAGAAAAATTTTTGTTATATAAAAGGGTAAAATAAAATTATTTTTTTTTACTTGGTTTTATCAAAAACAAAAACGGGAAAAAGGGGTTTATATCCCTCTGCAACAAATTTATGTGCATTAACATTTTGAAAAAAACCTTGTTTTAAACCAAACGATTCAAGCCAAGTATATTTTTACTTATAGGCCTTTTTCCAGCACTGCGGAATTAATTTCTTTCAAGAATTTGCTATTTATTTTTTTTGTGTGTGGAACACAACTAAATCAGTGTGACCATGCACCTAACAGGTGGAAGGTCACTCTGATCAATCAGCTGTTAAGCACTGTTAACTATTTGAATTTAAATAAATTTAAAAATATACAAATAATATTTTCTGCAGGAAGCATGCTGCTCGTATTATGGGCTACACTCTTTACACTTGGGGATGATAAACCGATGGCATGACACTTTTCAGTGTGTCCCGGATGGCACAAAACATTACTGCAGCATGTTGTTAACTGCATTACTTTATAATGCAATCTTCTCCAAAATAGTATGACCTCTTGGTTGTATGCCAATCGAATGAAGTCTCTAATCGTAGGATGCCTAAATTCATTTGCATTTATATTAGGGATTTTGTGGCCGGATCAGTGCCTTTGTTTTGTCGATGGGCGAACCGCTGGAACATAGCCAAAACCATACGAAATTTACTTAAGTGCGACTCCTAGGATCAAGAGTCCCATATATAGATACCGCGGTACCTTGGCATGTCTCTGGACCGCCGGTTGACCGGGAAAGTCCATGTGACATGTGGGCAGTAGCTACGGCATTAGAGCTCCATTGGCTTCTTAGTCCTAGTAGCGGTTTATCTGGGCGATCCCGGTTTGCGGCATGATCCACTGCCCTCAAGAAACTAGAGTCTTCTATGTGGTGCATACAACTACATACATATATACCGCGATGTGGACGCTTTGCCATTATGCGACCAAATCAATATGCACACCAGCAGTAATCATGACCAATTGGTGCACCACTCCAGCAGATTTGCCTATGATCTGGCGACACACAGATTAAGAAGGCGTCTTAAACAACGACATCTCTCCGACCTTTTTGTCTATAGACAGCATCGCCCTGACGGCCTCATCAATTTGGCATAAGTGTGCCTTTGGCACCATCCCCTACCAATCTTTGCACGATGATGGTTCCCCAGCCAGATGACAGCTCATAACAAAAAAATATAAAAGCATTTCCCCCAAAGTGTTCGCTCATCACATCCAAAATAATTGTTGGCAATATATTGCTGAGCTGTGTATCAGCTGTTCTCTCCATCCACACAAGCTATCGATATGCCAACTATCGATAAGAAACTGTGGATTACGTTCATGTTGCTGGATACACAAGCAACGAAAAGTTAAACTAAAAATTCCTGCGGAACACAGTTTTTTTAGAATTTTACTTTCCGCGGTGCTGGATACCCGGCTTATAGCTCTAGAGCCAGTAACTAAGAACTGCCTTACAGTACTTCAATATTTATTAACAAAAAAATTATTATTTAACAAATGTATTTCATTCTTAGGAAATAAGTATATGTGCATTTTATATAGATCTTAAAATTTTGTATTAAGTTCAAACGTTTGATCTACTTTAATAGATAATGTGCTTTCCTTTTGCCTCTAAGACTTTTACAAGGCGGTTTGGCATGGAATCTGCCAGATTTTGGAAAGTTTCATTGCTTATTAACTCCGATTCTGCAAGCAAAAGCGTACTTTAAATGCTTAATTGAGTCGAACTGCCTCCCACCTTTATAAATCCTGGCTGAGAGGATACCCCAGAGGTCCTCAATTGGGTTCAAGTCAGGACTGATAGCCGGCCACTCCAGTACAGGTATTTTTCTTGAAGAAAAATAAGCCTTTGTGGCTTTTGATGTGTGGATTGGAGCGTTGTCCTGTTGAAAAATCCATCTATCTTCGTAAAGATCGTCTGCAAAATCTATTAATTCACTCTCCAGCAATTGAATATAGATTTCTGAGTTTGTTCTTATTGGAATAAAACATAGCCGAGACTTTCCTGCATATCTGAAACACGCCCAAATCATCAGTGATCCACCGCCGTGATTCCTCTTATGGCGAGTTACTGTTGGTTTTCTTAAGTCACGCCAATACTTATGACAGTCATCAGGACCATCAAGATTAAACTTTTTTTCATCCGAAAAAATAACGTTTCGGAATTCTTCGGTCCAAAATTTGTACCTGTCTGCAAACGCCAAACGAGCCTTAAGATGGCGTGGCAATAGCATCGGTACAGCCACCCGGGAACTATGTTTAAGGTTACAATTTTCAGTTAAAATTTGATGGATCCGTCTTCTACCGACATTGAGCTCTAAATGACGTTTAATGCCTGTACAAGACATTTGATTGTTTACAGCCAGGCGCTTAATCTCACGCTTGCACCTATCATCGATGTGGCTCGGTCTGCCACTGCGTTTAATCTGACCATAGGAGCTTGGATTTTTTAAGAAATTAGCTATCGTATTTCTGTGTCGAGACACTCTGGAAGCAATTTCAGTGATGGTAGCCCCACCTTCGTTCAATCCTTGGATTCGTCCGCGTTCCTCAGCTGATAAATGTGTTCCACGCGGCATTCTTAGGAAAATTAAAAAAATTTTTTTGTGTTTCTGCAACAACTACTTAATTTACTCTCAACTTTTCATTTTTTATCAAAACACATCCAATTTGTTGCACGCCGACCATTAAATGCACACTAATTGGTTTTTGCACATAAACTTATTTCCTAAGAAAATCAAATCTCGCCACTCAAATGTGTGATAACGGTACTAAGAATGATGACCAAAGAAGAATTATGCAAAAGCATTCTAAAAATAGATAACAACAAAAGACTTTTGCATACCCAGAACATATGTTCTGTTACTATTGAGGAAGAGAGAAACGAAAACATATTTGCACATATACTTATTGCACTGAGGTATGATTTGCGTGGGCCAGTAGAATCCTCACTACGGATTATAACGATGAGTGAAGAGTGTGAGGTTGTCCTTATCTGCTTTGAAAACCTTTATTTTACCACATTTAGTCCGTAGTTAGCATTAGTTTTACATATTGTATTTATAATTAATTTATTTTTAACTTTTAATGCGATTTTTAATATTTTAGGGCGGTTAGGTTCGAGATTAAAAAGTCAATGCCATATTCAAAGCAAGTAAATATTATGAAGCGCTAACGGAGGCAAAGGAGCGATCCTAACGGTGACATGACATAAAACCCACAGACAACAAAAACACACACCTTTTTTGGGCCATAAAAACCCATGGGCGTTAAGTCCGCGCATGTACAGGGTTGTCCATATTCGACGGACCCATCTGGCAACGCCATAACTTTTGACAGAGATGTCAGATCGCTTAATGACATACCGCGTTTGAAGCGTCAGTCCAAGCAGATTTTTACCATGGAACAATACACGCCACGCGAGCGCTCTGAAATAGTTGAAATTTACATTCAACAGAACAAGTCAATTGTGAAAACTCAACGTGCTTTTAAAAAATTAAAAAATGTATTAAAAAATGTATGAATGGGACCGTAAATAAGCAAAATTGCCGTATTTACGCCACTGAAAATCCTCAGGAGATTCAAGAAGTGCCTCTTCATGACGAAAAAGTCACAGTTTGGTGCGGCGTTAGTGCGAAAACGGTCATTGGGCCGTTTTTCTTCCAAAATGAAAATGGCCATGCTGTTACCATCAACCAGGAGCGTTATCGCGACATGATGACCAATTTTGTGATGCCAATTATTCGTCGAAAGCGTATGAGGCAGTTCTGGTTTCAACAAGACGGCGCTCCACCGCACACAAGTCGCATAACAATTGATTTTCTGAAGAAATTGTTTCCGGGCCGTTTGATGTCGAAAAGTGGTGATTTGGACTGGCCACCGCGTTCGCCCGATTTGACGCCGCCTGACTTCTTCTTGTGGGGATATTTGAAGTCAAAGGTTTACGTTAACAAGCCAAGGACCGTAGAAGAGCTCAAGGACAACATTCGTGAAGAAATAGCCGCTATTCCGGCCGAAATGTTGGCGAAATCGAGGGAAAATGCTGCAAAAAGGGCACAATACGCCATCAACGCCAGAGGCGGCCATTTAAGAGATATCATATTCAAAAATTGATGTAAACAAATCTACTTGGAACAAATTAAATGATTAAGATTGCCAACCGCCAAATTTTTATTTTTTTCTTTGATTTAAAAAAAAAAACATGGGTCCGTCGAATATGGGCAACCCTGTATTAGATTTTTTTTTTGACAACAAAATCAGGTTTGGTCCGAATTCCGAACGTTTTCAAAAAAACATTTTACCATTTTTATTGTTTTATCGTAGAACCCCTCTTCTGATGAACTATTTATTGAATTCTTATCAACTTGAACGAGTTGAATCTTTCCATAATATGGGTTACCCTAGAACATAAACTTTATTTTGGCACTCACATTGAGCTTTCTGTGAACAAAGCCAAGGGCTTGCTAGGTTTTATTAAACGTTGGTCGAATGAGTTCAATGATCTGTACACGACCAAGTTCTTGTTTATATCCCTTGTGAGACTTATTTTGGAGTTTGGTTCGTGTATTTCGAACCCTGAAAACGCATCGAATCTGTTCAGAAACAGTTCCTTATGTTTGATCTTCGCAACCTGGGTTGGGACCCACAGTTGAGACTTCCTCCTTATATTTCCAGACTTAAGCTTTTAGACTTACCGTCACTTGAGCATAGACGAACTATGTTAGGTATAATGTTTCTAAACAAACTTATAAAGGGTAATATAGACGCTGAGTACTTACTAGAGCGCATAAACTTCAATGTCCCTTCAAGACAAACACGAAACTATATTCCCTTGAGGCTTCCTGTTGCTTCTTCTTTATATGCTTCTAACTGTCCATTTCGCATTCTATGTAGAGATTACAATGGTATCTTTCCTCTTCTCAGTGGTAACCTTTCCGACGAAGGCTTTAGGTCTTTTATTCTTCACGCTCTTGCACTTGCATAGCCCCTAGTATTTTTTGAAATTCCTTTCGATCATTAATGCTGCGAGCAGGGGCATAGCTGGTCATACCGACAAACTAAATTACCCCCACCGGATCGGAAGACGTTTCTTTTATTTTGCTCTTAATGTCTTCTTCTCTACCCCCCTTATTTTGTATCTCTTTATATTCTACTATATTGTAGCTATGTCTTTTAGACGAAGCTGCAATTAAAAAAAATAAATAAATAATAAAACAATTTGCTGTGTCCAATTCCGAACGATTTGGTTACGTTTCGACTTTTTGAGCTCGGTTTCGAGATCGGTTTTATTAACAGCTGTCTGGCTAGCCTGCGCAGGTGTTTGTGTATATCGACAGCAGCCAGAGTTGTCACCATCGCTATAATTTTAATTTACAACTTTATTATTTACTCTTTTAGTCAATTTATTTGTATTTAAAACAGTTTTTAAATGTTACATTTGAATAGGTCATATCAAATATGGTTAAATATAGCTTTAAAAAATAAAAAAAGTGCTGTACGAATACATTAATTTAAAGAATTCCGGAATTCGGAACAGGCCCGAATATAGAGATCGAAGTAGAGGGAAACAAAAACCAAAACCTATACTTTAGTAGGAATAAAGAGGGAAGCTAACTTCGGCTCGACCGAAGTTTATATACCCTTGGAGCATGAAATATGCCTGCTAGTTTGTTATATGGCAGCTGTACGATATATGGATCCGATTTTGATTAAACTTTCCAAAATTGTACTGAAGCAGATAATATTCATTCAAACCGGATCGGAGTCGAACCGCTCCGGAGTCGGAGACTTCAGGACTCTTGGGAAGTCCGAACCGAACCCGAACCTGAAAGAGTAGTCAAAAATGGGTGCGGTTCAAAAATAATAAAAAAATTTTCTAGATACTTTGCCATTTTCCAATATATCTATATGCAAGTTCCTCTTTAGTTGCAGCGCACTAAAAAAAATGTGGCATGAGTTTAAAGAACTCGCCTTTTTCATTTCGCCCTGAAAAGTGGTATAGAACTTCGGAAAATATGACATAAAAAAAGTTTAAAAAAAAACTTTTCTTAAAATAAGAATATGAGAGAATTGACAGATTTGCCTGAAACTAAGCTTCCGTTTGCACCCAGCACGTTAGGGTTACTATATAATTGCATAAACGTGTGTTACGAGAGGTTTGTTTACATTTGTGAATCGTGTGATCACATTAAGTAACCTTTTCCAACGAAATTTGTTTTCATGTTATTGAATGACGTTACAGAAAACCCAAACACAAAGTTTTGATTTTGTTCATTACATAAAAATTGTTGGATTTTAATATGGAATGTGGTTATTTTTTGACTAAATCGATATGTCCCAAATTTTTTGATTTGAGTTTAGAGACCAAATATACATATGGAATATTTGCTATCTTCTTTGTTGCAAAAGCTTGTAAACCTTATAATTAGGTCGAACTTTTCTACTCACTCTCTTAAGATTTTTTCAAAATTTACTTTGATTTTTAAGTAAAATATCCCTTAAATGAACTATTACTGAGCTCAAATATTTTATTCCGAATATCAAGACTCTGAACTTCCAAATATGTATGAAATGTTAAAGGTTTTTTCAGTTAAAGTACTTTTTTTTTGGGTCAGCGAAAACAAAACAAGCCTGAACCCCGGTTCCAACCTGAACCTAGGATCAGCGAGCTTCCGAACCCAAAAATTTTTACGGGTTCGAAGCCCGGAGTGAACCGCTCCCGATTTTTTGTAGGTTTGCAGCCCCGGTTTTAATACAGCGAACACCAAACAGGCGAGCAGTATTCAAGTACAGGACGGACGAGATCAGTGTACAAAAGCTTTGTGTATGGATTATTTAATTCCTTCGACCAACGATTAATGAATCCAAGAACACCATTCGCCAACAATAGAGAAGATTTAAGGAAATGAAACTCAATTTGGAGTCAAAAAGAATTCCAAGATCAAGGACTGTAGATATCTGTTGCAAGGGTTCATTGCCAATCGTATAGGTAACTAGTCATGAACATGCACTTGGAACAATTAAGGTGTAAATGATTCACCAAGCACCAAGACTGCAAAGAGTTTGAATCATCTGGCAATCAAATGGAATACATTGGGTCACTGAACGATAAAATATGTTTTACGTCATCGGCATGCATAAGTATCCGAGAATAAGATAGTATAGTATATTATACAGAGGACCAAGGTAAGATAGCCAAGGTAAGGTAGAAGTTACTAAGACAGGCGGCTTAGAAGTAATAGAACGGAGCTGAACTTTTTGGGTTCTATTTTTTATATAGGATGAACTCCAAAGCAGAAAAGAGGAGGGAAATCCTAACCAAGGCTGCAAACCTCTAAAATTTTGCAGAGGTTCGGTCCGAGGGTTCGAACCCGTTGTAAAACTTAAGGTTCGGTTCGCGGACCGGTTCTTGGAACTCCTGAACCCAAGGTTTTGGTTCGAACCTCGGTTCGCTTTAACAAAAAATCAAAGTTTCGGTTTTTAAATATTTATTTGTTTAAAAAATATTCTTTATTTCAATAATGCAACTTTAGTTATTAGATTTGATCAACTTTTACAACTTTTGAGAACTGAGTTTAAGTTAATAAGCATTATATCTTCTAGGAGCTGTTTAACTAGCTTCACTAGCTCTTAGATCAGAGAATCCAACCTTAAATGTCGAAAAGGCCCGTTTAACTGATACCTCAGTTGCTGGAACAGCAGGTATAGATAAGCCAGTTTTTTTAAGTCTTCGTTTTTTTACCTTTGTTCTTATGTTCTATTGGACAATTGTCGAAGGAATCTATAACATCATTAACAGATTTCATATTTGATATTTGTTCATTGATTTCTATGGCTTTCATAAACTTCTCTTCTTTGCGAGAGAAGAAGAATTTATTTTTAAAGCTTCAGCAAAAGCTAACAAAGTTGAAAGAGCGCTGCAGCTAATACTGGCACTGAGCTTATAATATAAGAACTTTTATAGAAAGTTTATAGTAATAGACAAAATATTTCAGAACAAATGCTCGAAAAGAAAAATTATATGGTACTTCAACTCCCTTTTAGTTTTCTTCGATTTTTGAAAGATTCCAATTTATATTCAATGATTTTGAAACTAAGCTTTTAAATTTTGCATCATGTTTCACATCAAAGCCTCGTGAGTGTTAACGCCATTCACACCTTTTTTAATTTTTTTATAAGCAAAAGATTTCATATAGTGTGAGTACAGACAAAGACACTTCATATATAGATACCGCATCTCACACAAACTATTTTTGTGGGATCCAATGTCAGCTCCCAAGAAAAATCGTTCTTTGCGTCACATGTGTCATCTATAATATCTATAAACTTTTGCTCTCAGTCGTATAGCTAATTTAGAAAACGTGTAGCTAAATTTCAATATATGTTTCCTCGTACAGGCAGCGAGAAGCACAAATTTGCATCCAATGTCAGCTCCCAAAAACAATCGTTTTTTGTTTCACATGCGTCATCTATAATATCAATAAATCTTTGGTACAGAGAAGTATGGAAACTAAATTTAGAGTTTGTGCGGCACAACAAACTGTTATTACAAAGTCCTCTTGGAAATCTGTTGAGGTAACTTAGACATAGTCCAATTCAAGAAATGCTTTTGATGCACATGAGCAAACTTAATCAACATTACATTTTTTATAGTTGCATTCCTGTTCTGCTCTGCAGTTGTCATTCAAAGCTCTCCTGCTCGATCCATATTCGTTTCATTATCGACGTCGATGGTATAAATCTGACCTAGAGAAATGTCGCAGGATTGGAGAACTAATTGAATATATCTATATTCCCTGTAAGTGTCGTTTAAGAACTACATAATATGTTGAACCGAACCTAATTTTTTAAAAAATCGGTCCGGTTCGGGTTAAGGTTTGAGGAGTCTAAAATATTAGGGGTTCGGTTCAGGACCGGTTTGCAGCCTTGATCCTAACCGATCAAGCTTAAAGAGGAGCAGTTCATAGTTTACAGAGTCAAAAGCTTTACTGATGTTGGTGTAATGCATTTAAACCACACTAAGTTTGCTATCGATATCGTCATCAGAAAAGGTGTTTATACTGGCACAAAGTTGAGTTATTTCGTTAAGGGTCAAGGAAACAGCTGAGTTTTGTTTCGGTTCTGCGGATGGCAAGGAATTTAATAAAATCAAAATAAAAATGAATACAACCAACTTATTTGTGTTATCTGCGATAGAACAAAATGAGGCTATGATAATGCAAATGATGAATATTAAGAGGATGTCTGAAGCAACCTTTGAAGAGCTCCCATGAATTGTTTATTAACGTAGTAGTAGTAGTAGTGTTTTATTTTATTCACAAATAGCATATAGCATGATTGACCGGGCAGTGGCTCCAAACATTTTTCCCAGCAGCGTGTTGAGCCTTGAGCCTTCGCATCCCGAAGTTTCAGCTGAAGATTAGTTTTCAAAGACATGTTGGACGTGACGGTAACTCCCAAGTATGTAAACGATTTGACTCGTTGGATTTCACATATGTTCAGGTACCAGATTTCTTCTTTGCAAAACCGGCCTCTATTGTCTCTTATTGGAAGAATTTTCGTTTTATACGTGTTGACAGTTAGTCCTCATAGGGAGCAGTAGGAGTAAAGGTCATCCAGCATGTTTTGCAGCATCCGTGGTGAATCTGCTAACAAGACAAGGTCATCTGCGTACATTAGTACTTTTACCCTGACGCCCGCTACCGAGTCTCCACCCCTCATCGAGGAGGCGATATCATCGATAAATAAGGCGAACAAAAGACGGCTTTAAAGATACCCCTGTTTGACTCCAGTGTTGTTTTGAAACCAGTGTACCATCCCACACAGCTTATTCGGTTCCGCCATAAAGCGCTTGTACAGCCCATATTTCTTAATTTATATATTTATAAGACTTCTTCTGTTGACTGTATCAAAGCAGCTTTGAAATCCACAAATCAAAGGTATAGTTTTTTTCTTTGCGGCCAGAAACGATGATGCTATGTTTGTGAGTACGAATATGCTATCCACAGTTGAGTAGTCCCGTCTGAATGCAAACTAAAACTCGCTTAGCTTGCTGTGTTTGATTACCCATCCCTCAAGACGGGTGAGTAGCACCGATGCAAATATTTATACCCGTTACTCGTAGAGTAAAAAGGGTATACTAAAGTCGTGCAAATGTATAATATATATATAAAGTATATATATTCTTGATCAGCATCAACAGCCGAGTTGATATAGCCTTGTCCATCTGTCCGTCCATCCGTCTGTCTGTCTGTATGAACACCTAGATCTCAGAGACTTTAAAAGCTAGAGCCACCAAACTTGACTGTAGATTCCTATTGTTTGCACGCAGATCAAGTTTGTTTCAAATTTTTGCCACGCCCACCCCCGCCCCAATAGAAAATGTTGAATAACCACATTTTTAAAGATATCGAGCTGAAATTTATAACTTAAATTTATATTAGCAATTGTAAGCTTTCCAGCAATCCGAAATGACCGTGGATCCGTCAGCTATATTTTCCTTAATTATTTTTAAGAGTGTTTCCTTTCCACGGTCTTCAACCGGAATTACGAAAAATTTACCGGACTCTCGTTCCAGTCCACCAAAAATCCACTGACCCTCCACAACCCGACCACAATTATATTTCCGCCTTCCGATTTTGGACTCGTCAATTTCCACGATTTTGCCGTGGCCTCCAAGTTTTCCACTGCTCTCACGGATAGACCAATCTATATAAACCTCCCTTACAAAGTTTTTCCAGTGTATAATTGTTTGCCTGGCCCATCCCAGTTCGTCTTCCAAAAACTGAATTTCACCTTTTAAAGTAAAAATTGTAAACAAATAGAAGAAAAACAAAGGCTACAATTCAAGAAAGTTAATTTTACCTTTTAAGCGAACTGTATCCCATACGACAAAATTGGCAATCTCCTGTATGGATACTTTTGAATCTGCACTTTTTGCACTGTTTCTTGACTTTCTTTTTTTTGCCCATGGTTGTAGCAGTCAACTGTTTACGGCACCGAAAGAATAGTTTGCCGTCATCTTTTGCTGCTATCTTACAGTCAGCAGAACAATTTCCACATTTTTTTCTCGTAGTAAACATTTGTGACGCTTTAAATAATCAATAACAATTCGCAATTCGCGCACTCCATTTTGATTAGAATTATTGAAAGAACAATAAAAATCCAATTAAATTGGAATTAAATTTGACACATTTCTAAAACACAATATGTTCTATTATGTAAAAAATCAAAATTTCAAAATTCGTTTAAAAAGAAACCATGGATGACCCCCGCGTTTTTTCTGCATGAAAATTCTTCATAATTCGCGGTCCATCGAGGAAAATTTTTTTTGGAATTTTCTGAGAGTAGGCCGCTATACTAGACATTTACCACTAATTTAGTTAGTTTACTCTTGGGTTCCGATTCACTCTTGGTTTTAGTTTAGTTACGTTAGTTAGTAAGAAAATTGTGATAAGTTTGATCCAAATCGGATGATTATAGAATATAGCTTCCATAAGAATGATCGGTTGAAAAAGTAGTTCTAGTGAGCAAAACTTTTTGTTTTTAATGTTTGAGTCTTTATACTTTCCAATTATGAATATTATCTGTTTCAACATAATTTTGAAGAGGCTTAAACAAGGCTTAGAACTGAAAACCGAACCTACTCAAACCCAAGCAATGTTACTCGACTTACTGATCAGGTGTGGGGTAATTCACCCTCGCTTACAATATTCTATTTTGAATGATTTAACATGATCAATTTGCAATTTTATTAACATAATTAATATTTGATTATGATTCCAGTGATTAATAATTGGAAGCACATCTTTCACGTCTAGTCGCTTGATTTTTCCGTCTCATCGTTCAAATCCCTGTGCCAATCTGGGTTACTCATCATTGAGTTCTTTATCGCTTCCGTCAAAAAAGGAGACGCTGTCAATAGCTTTATCGATTCATCACCCACTGCTCCAGAGGTTTTGTCATTTTTCATTTCATTATAATATTTCTCTTGTTGTTCCAGTACCTCGGAACTCAACTGTTGTTGTAGTTCGTTCTCGTCCACATGCCAGTCATACATTTGAACCCTATCACCTTCCGCCTCTGCTAAAGTTATGTATTGATCGAAGTTCGGGCAGAACGACTGCAATTCACGCAAATAGCCTCCCACTTCATCAAAAGTCAGATACGACATATTTGGTTTCATTTTGGCCACAAAATCATGATACTTGCAACGTCTGTCTTTTAACCAGCAACGCGGTGGCACAAGTGTCATCTTGCTTTGCCCACAAACTTCCTTCACGAGTTCGGGATCATGCAACGAGGCCATCACCACGCCGCTATAGAATATCGCATCCAGTATAATTTGGGTGATTTCGTGGCTCTCGTAGAACACGTCCAAGATGTGAACAAACGGACCAAGCTTATACCCATCATCACCATTCAGTTTGGTAAGAACAGAGGCTGGCAAATAGCCAAAGCGTACGTTCTTCATCACCGTCATTACGGATGGTTTGCGTTTGGGCCAACGATGATTGAGCCAGAGCAAGGCAGCAAACAGAACCTGAAAGGGAAGGAGAAACTGGGTTAAAATCGCTTTTGAAAACTTCTACCGGCGGCCTAACTAACCTCGATTTCCGTATTAACGCCCAAGTGGTTCGACTTTAGCAGCAGACATATCTGCGTCTCGCTGAGCTCCAGGTACTCGGCACTCGCAAAGATCGTTAAAGCCGACTTGCATATTCTGTCCGCCATCACTTTGTGCAACTTAATCAAGTCGGGAAACGTGCGTGACCGATACATCACATTGAAGGCACTAAACTCATTGTACGAGCGACCATCCAGCAGATCGCAACAATGTTGTAGCAGTTGGTCCATCTTAAGAAAACTCGCCGCCCCTGTGGTCTTAATGACTTCGGCGTCAGGTATTGGACCTTCATTTGAGAGCATCAAACTGTAGGCCAGTCTAAAGCCAGTTGGTGTTAATTCTGGGTTGTCAAATTTAACAATGGGCTTATCCGAAAATGGCTTCAGCCGTCGGGCATATAGGGACAGTAACCGGGAGTGGTATACTAACTTAATTCCATGCTCCTGCAATGTCATAACTTGGAAAATGGTATTCAGTAGGGTATTAGCCATAGTATGGACCGGCGAAGCATTGCGAGGCATTATAATTTCAAGAAAGTTATCCTCGTCATTATCCCGTTTAGCAAGACGTTGTTGTTTAAAGTGTTTAATGTCCTCACGAAATGCAGCCAAGGCGGGACCTAGATAGCTGGAAAGACAAAGAGGATAATGGTGCAGGTGTAGGAAGTAGGAATGTCGTATAATGCTTACCTTTTAAATTCGGCTGCTGAAGTCGCGATTTTACAAACTGGATAATCCTCTAAAAGTAAAGCCAAAAATGGTTTGTTTAATAAATAGTTTAGTTTAATAATTGGTTTGTTTTTTTTTTCTTTTTGTTTGTTAGCTTGGTTGAAAAATTAGTAATAAATGTTACAGTGTAGTTGTCCGAATGGAAAACAGATATCGAATGAGCTACAAAAACGTTGCAAGCTGACAGTTGTAAGTAAAAATAGCTAGGTTGACTAGGTTTAGGGGAGAATACTCGAAATAATTGTTTATAGCTTACGAGAGTTTTTATTTAGAAAATAAATTGGATTAATCTAGCGGACAGCAACGACATCATCTCTTTTGCCTCGCACAGGTAGACGTAGCAAGAAGTAAACTAGCCTCGCTTCAAAGTGTATTACAACCACGAAATTCAGGCCAATCGGCATTAGCCCAAGTGCAAATTGGCTCACTTCGAAGTCGGTTAAAACAACAAAGTCCATTCGGGTCGGCGTCGGCCCACACAAGCAGATGAGGCAACAAGTATCTCCCAAACTCGTGACCATCGCTGTTCTACAGACAAAAATTGAATGAGGAAAAGTTGAAAATTTAGAAATAATAAATAAGCCAACCCAAAGGCAATATCTTTACTTAAAGCTTTAACATTGACTTAAAATGTCTTTGAATTCAAACAACAATTACACAGACCAACATAATGACCACTTTTGTGAGGTCCAGCCCAAACTTTTAAATTCATGGTAGTGACAAGGGGCTTAATCCGTAAATTGTAGTGAGTGCGGAACACATTTGTAGCCCAATTCATATACAGGGGTGCCACAGAATTCACTAGCGATTTGCCAAATCGCTGAAATATTTTCGCCATGCCACTGAACTTCGAGCGATTTCATTTTTTAAGCTAGTTCACAAACCCTTTCGAACTTGACTGTATAGGGTAGACACCCCGAAAGTGCAAATTTGATTAAGACTTTAAATGCGGTTTTTATTAATATTTTGAAATGTAAGCTAATTGGTTAGTCCTTTTTTTAACAAAACAAACTTAATTTCTTTAACTGAGTTAAATATTTGTTATTCCCACACAAAAAATTCAAATTTTCCGCCCGCCAAAATAAAAATGATACCTTGCAACTCTAGCTGCTGTATGGATACAAGAGAACGGCGTACGTATATGAAGGCAAGAGTTTTGCTTTAATTAAATAAATGCCTCTCGCCCGACAGATGGCAATCGACGATTAAGGGAAGAAGCAAATCCGTAAGAAGAGGCTAGTAGTGCACCCGTCTTTGATCCGCATCGGACCGTCTTTCTAAGTCAGACGGTATATGTAGGCAAAATCATAAGGGTAATGATGCCATGCTCGAAAATAACATTGGGCCGGAAACGCATTATTCAATTGAAGCAATCGGAGGAAAGGTTGGTCAGACTTAAAGTCAGTTCTTTCCAGGCTGCAACCGCAACTTCCATGTCGCCCATTGTGACATTGGGGGCCAAGTCTTTAAGCTCCTTCATAAAAGCCAAGCAAATTTCGCTCTGGACATCTGTTCGATGCTTTCCCCTTTATAATTAATTTTATTACAATTTCGGAAGAATAATAAAAGCCAACATTTGAGCGGCTTCTCGTCATTACTTTGGCACCGGCGTTGCCACTTTATTCAACTCAGATTGACAGCAATCGACTTACAAATTGCCCAATAATTAAGCAAAAGATCAACGGAAAAATTATTGCTAGTTAATCTAATTTTTTATCTTTGTTTTAACACAAAAATCGATATTGTATTAACTTTAAAACAAAGTTCGATTAATTTCGAAATTCAAATGTTAAAAGGTGGCACCACTGTAATTCCAGCGATTTGGTGAGTTGCAGTGAATGACCAATTTTACTAGCGAATTGACTAGCGATTTTACTAGTGATTTAGTAAAATGCTTATTTTATAAACTTAACATGTTAAATATTTAATTTTTTTGATGTATATTATTTACAACACCCTTGAAGACTCAAGAGGCCTTATTTTTATTAAAATGCATTTTAAGGTCTTTTTTAAGCAAATCGCCGACTCAAGAGTGCGCGATTTGCAAATCACTCGAAAACATGCTCTGTGGCAGGGCGAAATCAAATTCGAGCGAATTTAGAGCGAAAGTGAATTCTGTGGCACCCCTGATAATTTTAATATTATTCTCGCAAGGTTGTTTGATATTAAGCAAATATGAATTTGGGGAATATTGTTTAAATCTAGTACTGATTGAATGTTATTGTACATTTGCTTGGCAATTAATGTAAGGAATATGTTAGATCAAGTAGTCTTTTAATATTTCCTATACAGATTTTGTGTATCAATCTAGTTATTATGCCACCTGTAACTTTGTCCATCAAATTTATGGGACAATCTAGATCATCATCCAGCACATAAGGTAAACTAAAGCTAAATTGGCTTAATACCAAGTCAGGATCAACAAAAAGTAGCCTCTGGAAGTGATTTGCTAGACTACTCGAGTCCGACTTGATTTTGCTACGAGATGACGATCCCATAAACGACGCAACAAAGTCCAAAACGTTTTGCTGTCTTTTATGCCTGCTAGTTCTCTTTCAATCCGGTTAAAATATTTCCCTTGCTTTAGGAGGCACAGATCCTTGTAACGACAGTTGGCCGTTTGATTTCGATTTTGATATCTGATTTGACTAACGTATTATTATTTTTATTATACTGCAAACACTTTGAGCAGGCCACCAGCAGCTGGGGCCTGGGAGCAAATATATTCAGTTTTCGTTTTCGATTTCGATCAAATTATGCGGAATCGGAATTGCTTAATGTTCTCGCTTTCAAAAACCGACTGTGTTATTCGGCTTTAAACTTCAAAGACCCATTAACCTTG
Organism: Lordiphosa stackelbergi; assembly: GCA_018904235.1. Classification (NCBI taxonomy): domain Eukaryota; kingdom Metazoa; phylum Arthropoda; class Insecta; order Diptera; family Drosophilidae; genus Lordiphosa; species Lordiphosa stackelbergi. The sequence continues at coordinate 18,213 of JAEIFU010000134.1, forward strand.
ATTCCATCCTCTTGATGGCAAAAAGATTTAAGTGAATTTTTAAATCGTTTCTTCGAAATCACAACTCTTACCAATTCCGATCAATCGGATTCGGAAACGGGAACAATATTATATAAATATTACTAGTAAAGGGTGAATTTTTAAGAGCTATAGGAAAGTTTAAAAAAAAAAACACATAAAATTCAGAAAAATGCATGAAATCTTTATTCGAATCCATAGTACGGTCCATATAATTTAATGTTTGAAGATTATTTCATGCAAATGTTGACCGTAACTGCGCCTCAAATGGCCCATCCACTTAGTCCAATTTTGGCATACTCTTTCCAACATTTCGGCCGGTATCTCACGAATAATGCTTCAATGTTGTCTTCCAATGCGTCAATTGAAGCGAGCTTGACTGTATAGACATGAGCTTTAACATAGCCCCACAAAAAATAGTCTAAAGGCGTCAAATCGCACGATCTAGGCGGCCAATTGACCGGTCCCGAACGTGAAATAAAATGTTCAGCGAACTCGCCTCTCAATAAGTCCATGGTTGCGCGTGCTGTGTGGCATGTGGTACCCTCTTGTTCAAGCTCTTGCATTTTGGGCAAAAAAAGGTTGGATATCATCTCACGGTAGTGCTCACCATTCCCAGTTACGTTACGATTCGCGTACGGTCCAATGATGCCACCAGCCCATAAACCGCACCAAACTGTGACTTTTTCTGGATGCATTGGTAGGTCTTGCTGATATTCACTCCAAAATCGACAATTCCGCTTATTTACGTACCCATTGAGCCAAAAATGAGCTTCGTCGCTGAACACAATTTTTCGGTAAAAAAGTGGATCTTCGGCCAACTTTCCAAGATCCCATTTACCAAAAATTCTACGTTGCGGTAGGTCGTTCGGCTTCAATTCTTGCACCAGCTGTATTTTGAAAGGCTTCAAACCTAAATCCTTCCGCAAAATTTTCCACGTTGTTGAGTAACAGAGGCCCAATTGCTGCGAACGGCGACGAATCCATAATTGATGGTCATCATTAACACTAGCCGATACAGCTGCGATATTTTCTTCAGTTCGCACTCTACGTAAGCGTGTTGGTGGTTTGTCCAACAATATAAATTTGGTGCGAAATTTAGTCACAATAGCCCGAATAGCCGCTTCAGTGGGTCGATTAAATTGACCATAAAATGGAAGAAGCGCGCGATAAACTTTCTTAACAGAGCACGGATTTTGATAATACAATTCAATAATTTGCAAGCGTTGTTCCTTTGTAAGACGATTCATAGTTAAATTATAGACCAAACTGAAGATGTTTGACAGTGAAACAAAACACGAAACGTGCGTGAGCTGTTTAAAAGAGTGTTGGCAAAAAGATAATAGCTAAAAAATCACCCTTTATAAACCGCGCTCCTCTTTTTCTTTTAATTTATATTTAATTTTTTCATTCTTTACTAGTAAAAAAAATAATATATGTTTTTTTTGTGTTTTTTTTATATGTTTTTATTAAAAATTTTAAATTGTTCCGTTCTACGCTTATAGAAAATTGTTTTCTTTTTTCATAAAATACCTAATGCCACATATTTTGGCTTTCATTCAATTTTTTTTACAAAATAATATAGTAGGAGTAGTAGTAATTTAAATTAAATTTGAACATGAGATCGATGTAAAACAAGAATAAATAAATAGAAGTACAACATTTTTAAAATTTAGACAAAAAATTATTTACATTTAACGATAATCGACATGGTTTGTATCCGTCAATCGATCGCCGCTACGCTCCCCCTTTGCTTCACAACTAATACACCTGGCTTCCCGGGTCGTCCCCAGATACCAGATCGTTCGGTTACGAAACATCGGCGTAGCGCAGTGGCTTTAGTAGTAGTAGTTGTATCTTTATTTTTTATTATTATTATATAAAGATATAAAAAGTTAATTGGCATGGAATATATCCGTCTGCCAAACTCAGCTCACTTCGAGGATGCATGCCACTTTCGAGTACTACATGCCGCTGCCCCGCTCGTCGCGAGATACCACATCGTTCCTCTTTAGTGACAGTGATGGTCCCCTTCAAGTATACTCGTTGATAATATTCCGCCGGTATCTCAGAGTCTCCTTTAAGAACTCCGCTAGAATGTGCCAGTCTTCACCGTTTAGAACCGCCAAGTATTCTTCCTTTGTTAAACATGACTTCCTCCAGTGTAACCGCCTGAGTTCGCTAAGAATGGGGCATATTGCAATAAAGTGGAATTGCAAACAGAGAACATTCTTCGTTTGCTGTCGGTATATGTGGCATAAAATTTAAGGCGAGCAGTTCAACTCGTGCCTTAAATATTAGTGATATGCTGAAGGAGTCATAAATGTCGTTGAAATAATTTTGTTCGTTTAAGTTGTGGTTCAATAATATGTATGTGTTTCGGGTGCTACTCTGGATTGCTTTCTGCTCGTAGTTTGCTCTGGCTTCTACTTCCTCCCTTTGGATAATTGATTGTTGCATTTTGGGCCAGTCGTGAACGTCACTTTCATTCCAATGAATATTGTGCTTTCCAGCTAGTGTTACCCATGTCGAGAAGAATTGCGATTTGGAGCGAAGTAAATGTTTCGTAACGATTTTGGGCAATCTGTTTTCTGGCATATGCATCACCTTGTTTATATAGGTAAAGTGCTGTTGCAGGGTTTGGATGTAGAGTGGGTGGAGCCCAGTTTCAAGGTGAATGGCGTATGTTGGGGTATTGGTTGGGAGACGAAACATTTTCTTTATGTAGAACCGCAGCAGTTGCTCCACCTCATCGTAGTACTGGTAACCCCAGACTTGTCCTGCATAGCACATTATCGCTTTGGCGGTTGCTTCAAACATTTTAAATTTCGTGCTATGATAAACGTGCTTTTTGCCGAGAAGAGATTTCCAAGTGCTATTCAGCGCCTTCTTTGCATCTGCGAGTTTTTTCGGTAATATGTTTTGCGAAGTTCATATTAGGTGTAAGTGTAACTCCTAGGTATTTGAATCGCTTTACCACCTCGAGTTTTTCCCCCATTTAGCATCCACTGCTCATCGTTGGCTGTTCTTCCTCGCTCCTTTATTATCATCACCTTAGATTTTTGGATATTTATTTGCAATCCCCAGGTGTCGCAAATATTATAGATTTGTTGCAAAATTTCATATAAAATCATGTGTCTAGCTGTTAAAATGCCATCCAAAAGAATGTGTTTTTTTCGCAGCGAACGCAGCATGCATGAAATATACCCTATATAGATATTGAAAGGCAAACCCGAACGATTCACGAAGTTGAAAGCAACAACAAAAAGTCATGCTAAAATATGTTTTCAAAGAAGCCTTCCTTGAAAGTTTTAAGCCCTTAACAAAAGCGAATGGAACTTTTCACGGGTTGGGATATGGGGTCAGTAGTCTCTTTTGCTCTGCAACACAAGCTGATTTTTCTGCGCTCTCTATTTGGCCGGCCCTGTTCTAAATCAGGGTTCCATAAGAAGCGAGCGCAAAAATGTGACTGTGTCGCTCTCTAACATACAGTAATGCACGACTTCGGCAAGCATTCGATGTTAAATGGCTGGAGAACTTTATTCTGTATTACTGAGTGGTGTTTTTTCTCACTCAAATCCCCTTTTTCACATATTTTGAGCTCATTAGCTTTAAAACTGAGCTACTGAAAGATCCCGTAGCTGCAGTGAACCAGAAGAAGCTAAGCTTGTCCTGCTCGGTCGTTCGACCCCATTGATGAAAATTTCCATGCATTGCAAGCATCTGAACGAAGTGATAATACCCTCTATAAGGGTATACTCACTACAATTAAGTTTTTCTCAAAACAAAAGAGTATGTTTCACCTAGTCCATGCTTATCAAGCTCTCTGCTCCCTCCTCAATGGCTGAATGTCGATGACGCTTATCCAAAAACACACACGTAGTTGGGCTCTATGTTCTCACGGTTTTTTTTTTTTGGCCTTATCAGCGGGAGCAGATAAGTTTGTGTGTGTAGTTTTTAGTCGATAGAGTCGAAAACCAAACATGCTTGCAACAACCGCTAACCAGGCCAGGTGAGTTGCATTCTATTTGATAGAAATGGAGAGGGCCCTCAGTCTGGGGCTAGAGTTTCCACCGTACGGTTTTGATTTATTAACCGCAAACCGAAATACCAAATGAGCTCTCTTCTTCGCTTACCCTTAGCTCGGGCTCTGGGCTAAACCTTTTACCTGCCTGCATACATACGTTTAACTGTAAATTAGATAACACACATACGCACTGTGTGTGAGTGGAGCAGCTCTTATCATTTAGTTGGTGGCCAGTGTCAGTAAAGGGAGAATTTGTGTGCGGCTTCCTGAAACGAAATTCCTGTCAATCCAAGTCATGTATCCGTATTATGAACAAGATTGGAGCGTCCTGCCGCCGGAAAATAATCGCAGGTATGTGTCCCAATTTCAGTGTAAAACGGTCATAAAATCATGCAGGAATTCACAGGTTCAAAATATGGCAGTGTGACCGTTTATCAAAAATATTCCCAAAAATCAAAAACTTAAAGCTAAGAAACTAGAAGAATTGTAGTTTTATTTATTTAAATTAATATTTTCGGTTGTTTTTTGGTGGCTCTGTTGCTTTCTCGCTCGCTCTTGTTACTCCTCTGTTGGAATTTTTTCGCGTTAATCCTTTGCTAAACCCTAAAAAGTATCGAAGCGGTCACCTTAATCGATAACAAACAAACCGGGCGGTCACACTAGTCGGTAACGGGGAAATTGGCTACGTTGCATTGACAAATTATTGTATGTGGAGGCGGTGGGCATTAACCAAAAGGTTCTATAAAAGCCAAACAAAGTGAACTTGAATGATTGTGCCAAAGAATTAAATGGAATAATTACAATTTCTCTGCGTAGAGAGGCAGAGACTCAGACTCTAAGCGTGTGTGTGTGCAAGTGCATGTGTATGAGAGTGTGTGTGTGTGTGCTTAGCCCTGAAACGCATAAATTAGCCAGGTTTAGGCCTTAATTGGAGAAAAGAACATGGAATGAAGTTAACCAACTTTAAATTGATTAATTCAATTGTATTTCAATGCATGCAAATGTAGTTTTTGACCGTAATTATGTTGGTTCTGAGCTAATCGATATGTTTTGTGTGGCCGAGAGAGACTCGATGACGGCAGCTGTTTTGTTGTGTGGAAAACAAGTGAATTATAGTACGTTCAGGGGTGTCACTTGGCCTGGCTCTCGCCCACTTTTGTCATCTTTAATTAACACACGTAAAGCCATGAATTATGCGATTTGCTCTGTAGAGATCACACACACACTCGCACATAAAGAGAGTCTCAGTTTCATAACCAGTGATCAGCTCTTATTTACCTTATAGTTGCTAACATAAACAAGCATTAAGTACGCGATTAGGCACAGTGCGAACCAGCTAGAGAGAGAGAGAGAGAGAGAGAGTGAAGAAACTAGCGGCCGGCTCTCCTTGTTGTTGTCTATAAGAAAAAGAAAAATAACTGTTGTTGCCGCCGCCCCCTCCAGCAACGACAACAACAACAACAACGACAGCAGCAAGCAAAAAGCAACATCCAGCCAACAGCAGTGTGAATCAACATGAATTCCGAGCATGGGTACACATACATAACTTCTCTAGCAATATTAAAAGTACAATTTATTTATTAAACGTTTTCTTTTTATTTCAACAGATTCAATCCAGCCTTTAACATGGCCACCATACGTCAGGCATTCACAGAGGCTGTTGAAAGAGGTAACTACAAAGGGCAGCGAGCGAAAGAAAGAGCGAGAGAGAAAGAGTACTTAGAAAGGCTGGCTCAATTACAGTAAAATCGGAATACGACGAACAACATTAAGAGATTGGTATTTTTAATACTCTTTTCGTGGAATCGATCACTTGGCTTAGGAATAATAGGTTCTATAGACATAAAATCATGCTATTTTTATAAAATATTGCGGTTAGTGACTAATCTGCCATTTTGCTAGAGTTGCGTTGTACAAGAGTGACTAAACCAGTGAACTTTTTTGTATTTTGGCTTCGTGCCTCTTTGTTCTGTCCTGTGCAACATGTAGAGTGGTCACTACCTTGGGTCTCTCAAACTGACCCATAAACCAAACCTCCTGAATGATAATACGTTCCCGAACCCAAGTTAAAGCATTGCACCAACCCAATTGAGATTCAGTTGGCGGTTTTTTTGCCTGCGAACCGAACCGAAACCTAAGGATTTCGACAGGCTCAAACCTCATTGGTTTATATCCAGCTCCCCAACTGCAATGAACAAAGTTCTTTCATAAACGAGCTAATCTCCAATGGCTTTTGGAGGGTAGAGAAGAATGTTTTATGAAGCTCAAAGGTTTTATACCCAAATTTATAATCAAAATTTTCCACGTAGTGGAGTAGTAACAGAGGCCCAATTGCTGCGAACGGCGCCGATCGATCATTAAAAACACAGGCGGATACCGCTGCGACATTTTCTTCTGTTCGCACTCTACGTAAGCGTTTTGGTGGTTTAATGTCCAATAATGTAAATTTGGTCCGAAATTTAGTCACAACAATCCTAATAGCCGCATCAGAAGGTCGCCCAAACTAACCATAAAATGGAAGAAGTGCACGAAGCACTTTCTTAACCGATAAGATGCACTTTGATAACAAAATTTAATAATCTGCAACCGTTGTTCGTTTAAAAGTTAAATTATAGACTAAACTGAACATGTTTGACAGTAACATGTGGCACGAAAACAGCTGATCTGCCAAAAACAGTTTTATTTTTGTTTAATTATTTCTTTTTGGCAATATTTGGTACATAGAACTTAATTTATTGACAAATAGTTAACAAAAAGGACTAATGTAATACAGGACTTGGACAGTATGGCAAACGCCTGGGATAACAATTAGCACGCAGCACAGGTCCTGGGAGAGAGCTGCAATATAGGTAGTCCCAAGGGGACACTTAAGCCAAGTTGATCAGGCGGCCCGAGGGACGCCTTCCGTGGACCCAGAGGTCAGAGGGGTGTCGTCGGTTAAGGCGTCCACTAAGCCAGTTTGTAGCCAATTCAGAGGCAAGTCTGTTGGTGTGGGACACCAGTCGGTCATGATGCCTGTTGGTATGCATCCAGATCTCGACATAAGGTTGAATGTCTGACACACCAAGAAGCGTCCGCGATGCGCTGAAGTACTCGGCTTATAGAAGATTCTAGTTTTTTGAGTGTTGTTGTTGTAGCGGCTCCTGTGGATGAGAATAATGGTACGCATACGTTGTTGGGATAATAGTTAGAAGGTTAGAAGAAAAGGAAAGTTTTGGAAATAGAGAAAATGGGGGTGAGTAGAGTGGGAGGTTAGAGAGAGTTGTCATCTGAGTCTTCCAGATCTAGTCCAAGGAATCTGGCTGCTTGGATGGGTTCGGTCCAGAGATGGAGAGGCGTCAGGAGTGTCTGAGCTAGTGTTTTTTGAGTGTGGTGGAGCATGCTGTACCCCACAATAGGACCCAGGTCCACGAAGGCATGATAACAGCCTTGTAGACAAGACAAATCCGCTACGAGGTTTGAGAAGTCAATCAAGGTCCTTGGCCTTAGCTGCTGCTCGTACCACTTTCCAGATCAGATGGCGGTCAAGAGTCACGCCAAGGTATTTTACAGAAGATTCCAAATACGGGACTCTTGACCCTAAAGGTCGCACTCAAGCAACTTTCCCTTGTCTCTTGGCGAAGGTGTAGCAGTGTTGACATCTTGAACGATTAATTGCCATGTGCCAGCACAACCACCAAAGCCATCCAGGAACTGTTGAACCTTAGCAGATCCTCTTTTGCACCTATTGCTAAAGGCAAGAAAAGCGGTATCGTCAGCATACGTGGCTATAAAAGTGCGATGGGTTACTGGATATGGTAGATCCGAGGAGTAAAGTACCTGAGGTACCCCCGCAAGAATCGGACGGATGTTAGAACACTCGCCCCTCAGCTCAACCGTAAAACGTCGCCTTAGGAGAAACGATCGAATCAGTAGATATTGTTCTGGCGGGAGGAGGGACTTAGCTTAAAAAGCAGGCCCTCGGGCCAAACGGTATCGAACGCCTGCCTTATATTCAGAAAGACGGCACAGCAATATTGGAGGTGCTCAAATGCTTTTAAAATGTGGTTTGTGAGTCGATGGACCTGTTGCGGCGCAGAGTGTGCTCTGCGAAAACCAAACTGATGGTCTGGTATAGCCTCTTCAACCGCACTTACTGCCAATATTCATCCAAGAAATACTCTTTCAAATATTTTGGGTAGGAGTCGGGTTTGGAGAGATTCTTGCCCTTTTTGGGAATCATCAAGATTCGGTCGGCAAGTATTGGAATCGTAACATTGCGTTAAACAGCATAAGGAGGGACAAAACCCCCACTTCGGGAAGGGCCTGGCCGTCAACATCGTCAATGCCCGGGGCCTTAGTGGACTTTAGCAGTCAGATCTGTAGACGCACTTCATCCAGCGAAATGGGTCTGATGGGAGAGAGTGGGCCAGTGGGCTAACAAAATTATTTACCCTTTACATCGAGTTAGATAACACAGCGTTCCTAACAACCCCAAAATCAGAAGTTATGGCCCAAAAACCGATTTTTGCTATTTTACCTCAAATCAATAGATATAACTCGCGAGTGAAACGTCCGATTGTTCATAACTTTATCATTTCCGATAGTGACGAGAGGAATCTAATACAATTTAATCAATGGTTTGACTTATTTAACGCGAGGGCTGAGAAATGCGTCTTGTAGATCTGGTACTTTCAACTTTTTTTTTTGAAAATTTGTACTTTGACCATCACTGATTTAACTATTTTTTTCTAAGCGATTTTTCCTTAAATCTTATTATAAAAGCCCATTTAATTCTCCGTTGAACGGTTGTTGTCCCAATGACTTTGGATACCGATTGACGAAGTTATTCGGTATTTATTGGTTCGTCCATTCTATTATAGAGGTTGTTATATTCTTCATCATTGGTCATCCATGGTATTTTGTCGCGGTTCTGTATTATTACAATCATGGTTATGCAGTTATCATAGAGTCTTATTTGTGGGCTTGAAAAGTAATTTCTTAGGTATTAAAAGGTTTTTATAATCATATAGAACCCACAGCTAATTTCTCTGCATTTGACCAGATATGGCCACGCCTGGCCCGCAGGGGTGGGACAAATTTCGCTATTCACCCCGATAAGAGCCGAACGCTGGCCAAGGCTTGCGCCATGAGAGCAATCAGATTTTCAAAAGCCTGCCTTTTGCTCGGTTCTTGCTGTCGGAAATGAAAAAGGTATGAACAATCGGAAGGTTCATTTGCGATATAAACTCAGCGAAATTCAATTAAAGTCACATGGATATTTTATGTTTTATGGGAAATTAGATGAGAAATGAATCAAATTTTTATTAAATAATAAAGTGAATAACGAGATTAGTTCAACAAATGTCTTAATACTACAAATCAACAGGTGTTAGATTAACAAATTATTTAAAAAAAATTCATTTTATACAGCGAAATTCAATTAAAGGCATGTATTTTAATTATATGGCAAAAAAACAATATACTAATGATGATTAATACTGAGTCCAGCTTCCAGATTTTGAAATCACTTCAAATATTCGTTTTGGCATTGAGTCTATGACCTTTTGAAACTCTGAAGTAGGAATTTTGGCCCATTCATTGACTACAGCAATTCTGAGCTCTTCCACCGACTCGAATTAGCGATGACCAGCATATACACGTTGTGCTTAGTTACCCCACACGTTCTCTATAGGATTTAGATCTGGGGAACGTGCTGGCCACTTCATAACATCGATCTGCTTCTCCTGAAACCAATTAACGCTGAGTCGTAATACATGTATGGCAGCGTTATCCTACTGAAAATTGGTGTCTGAAGTAGGTTGCTGATCCAAAAAGTTTATTAATACTTCATCCAACATGGTTATATACTTTTCCGAGTTCATACGCCCATTCACTTTACATATGGGGGTCCTTCCATAGTAACTAAAACCAGCCCATATCATTAACAAACCTCCTCCAAAGTTCCGCTTGGTAGAAAAGGATTCGGGCTTCTTCAAATCGTGCCAGTAATAATTAAAACCATCTGGACCGTCAAGGTCGAATTTTTTCTCGTCTGAAAATATTACCTTTTTCCATTGATCGGTCCAGCAGTGTTTTTGGCAAACCAATCTTGCAACTTTATGCGATTCCTCCAGATAAAATTTGTTGTACACGACGCTTAGTAACGGGTAATTGTAAGTCAGCTCTTAGTTGCGATGCAGTTGCATTTTTTTGTAAGCCAGCCCGAATTATAGCGGATTTTACACGAGAAGAAATCTTTTGATTATTATTATTTGATCGACTTGTATTATATTTCTGCTTTAAATTGATTACATTATCCGCTGCAGATGGAGATCGTTTCAATTTAATGGCAATTTGCCTATTAGACATGCCAGTATCCTTGTAAGCAAGGATTTTGGCTGTTTTTTCAGATGATAATGTTTTTCCCTTTCCCATATCAATATTGAGGGAAATTTTCAATAGGACATAATTTGTATCTGTTTAAATTAAACACGTATACATAATCAAACTATCAAATTAAGAAAATTTTGCACCTTCTTCTTACTTGAGGACTTGAAACACACTGCCTTTAATAAAACGTTCACAAACTCTGAATAATGGGCAAGCTTTAGCCTAAACTAACTGTTAATGCTCTCTTTAAGCTAAAAATAGAAATAGAGAGACCAATTTAAAAGGGAGAATAGTGAATGAAAGATGCCTTCTGGTTCCAATCAGGGATGCAAACCGCTGGGAAATAAGCACTGGTTCGGTTTGGTGGATCACACAGTTTTTGAACCGGCGGTTCGGTTCATTACATGGTTTATGGGGCTTACTGAACCGCGGTTTCGGTTCGGTCTGCGCTGTATTCATAGAAATTTATTTTTGATACATTTACTCAGATTATTTAGGTTAGGTTTAGGTTGTTTAGTCAGGTTTTCAGTTGAGTTATTATATAATAAAAATCTTCATATTTATTAAACTCAAATATTCTTGATAACGCTGCCATACAAAAATTCCGAAAATGGTTTCTACTGAGATATACTTTTTGTCTCACTCTCTCAACACGTCGAATATTTTTTGCGTAGTTTGGTGAATCGCTAACTTCAAAATCAATTTCATAAAATTTTTCATGGCTCCGTTCTTTGCCTTTTCTTTTTCACTTTTTCGGTAGGTGCTCTTACATTTTTAAGCCATATCTGACTTCATAATTGTCAGATAGAGTCAAGCAAGGTATGAATCGAAAGGCAATTGAACTGCCAGTAATTGCGTAGATTATTGTTTTTAAATCGGCTTAGTAGTTTGGGAACAGTACACCAAAATATTTCAAAAAATTCAATTTTTTACTCAAAAATGCAAGAAAATTTAATTTTAAACGCTAAAAAAAAAATATAAAAAAATCAAAAAATATTTTTTTTTTTTTTTTCTACGTAAGAATCACCTTACGCATATATTTGAATCGTGTCCCGTACCTTTGCAAATTGTGAAATAACTTCTTGATATTGTGTGTTCACAAAAATTAACCTTTTTTCTTGTCTTTTTCTTTTAATTTGCAACCAGAACAAAAATAATCAGAACCGAACAAAAGTCGAAGCAAACGGAAATTTATTTTTGAATAATCACCAAAATACGAATTTTGCTCAATGCTCACCTCTGTGTTTGTTCTAGTTTTTAATCGTATCTGGTTTTCTTCGTTAGAGTGCGTTCTTTAAAGAAAATATAGAAATTTTGGTTTTATTTTCTAAGCGTTTAAATTTAATTTCTTGTTTTTGGTAATTTTTTTGAAATTTTTTGTATTGTTTCAAACTACTAAGCTTAAATTCACGCATTACTGGCAGTTCAATTGCCTTTCGATTCATCTTGCTTGACTCTATCTGACAATTATTAAAGGAAAAAAATTCATATTTCAAAAACGGAGCCATAAAAAAATTTTTGAAATTGGTTTTTGAGATCACCATTCCCAACTACACAAAAAAATTTCAGTAGAAATAGGTGTTTTTTTGTGTTGTAGTGGAGTAACAAAACGATATCTTTAAGACTGTGTTATTTAATGAAGATATTTCCATTCAATTGATTACATTTCAAAACAATAGGAGAATTATAGAGTTTAAAGAATTAATATTTAGGTTAATATGATGGAATTTTAGTTAAGATTTAGTAATAATATATCTTATAGTAAAGTTTTATCGATATAGCCTCTTAAGGGCCGATTTCACATCTTCTACTTAGAGCCATTAATCACATAAACTTACAAATAGCAGAGTAAATTGTGAGCTAATCTGGCACATAGCTGCTATTTGGAAGAAGAGAAATCGGCCCTAAGTCTGATAAATCAAGTTTCAGTGTGGGAAATGCTCGTTCTACTGTCTTTTATAATTCTAAACGATATTTTACTTTATGATGGAAATTAATCCTTATATTATATTTTTAACAATTTGGATCTTGTTGTATGTATTAGAGCCCTGCACGAGTGCACACTAAACACAAAAATTGTTCTATCTCGTTCAAATGAATCGTGTGTTAAAGGAAACAGTATCAATGCTCACACTGTCAAAGCGAGACATTTTATTTAACTATCTAGTGTCTGATTGGGAGTTGATGATCTACTTCGATTCGTTAACAAAACCAGTGTGAGTGCTAGCATTAGCAAAGGAACTTAATCTATATGAAGAAAAATCACACTGAGAAAACTGTTAAAACTGTTAACACTATGAACATTATTAGCACTAGCAAATAGGTTTCCTATATTACACGAAAGTATATCATGCAATGATCAATGCATAAGCACAGTTCACAGCTATGGGATGGTATCCAAACCGCTAAGTGCTTAAGAAACTGCTTTTCAAGACCACAAACGACCACACATAACTACATAACCATGATTATGTGAATATTGAACTGCGATAAATACCATGGATAACCAATTGTAAAGAACTTAGTGAAGGTCGTAAAGAATGTTTAAAACCACTTTCCGTGATGGACAAATCATTAAATCACTGAAAATTACCAAAGAGGTTCTAAAATAGTAATAATGCCAAACAAACTTCACACCTAACCAAGAGGAATATTTTAGCAAGGATAAAGCGCATAAGCGCAATTAAAAGCTGAAAGAACTCTATGGAAAAAAAACCGATGAGTGCTTAAGAAACAGACTTGCAAGGCGACAAATGAACACACATACTTATATATTAATGATTATGACAATACTGAACTGCGATGGAAACCATGGATGACCAATGGTAAAGAATATAGTCAAGATCATAAAGAATGTTTTAAACCACTTTCCTGGGCTGACTGGTAAATCCTGAAAAAATACCAAGGAGGAAAAAATTTTAATATTGCGACTCTTATTTATTTGTCCGTTACAGCTGTTATTCTTTTAAAAATCATGTTTGATCCACGATCTGTAACTATTATCGCATCATTGCGAAGATTGAATTGGTATTCATAAAATAGCGTTATACTGTCAACCAGCCTCCTTTGTTGTGTTGTGCGTTCCTTGTTTTAGAAGAGTTATGGAAAATATCCATAACTTAATGACCTAGAGCCTGCCTAAAAAAGTTCCACGGTACCGTCACATATATAATGCAAAGTTACGCATATATAGGATGTTTTGGAAAAAACTATCCTTCCACGCGCCTGACGTGATTGCATATCCATTAAATTTTATTAAGGATATTTCCTTAACATTTCGTGATACCATTTGGTTGACGTTAAAACTAGGTCCAAGACGATTTCTTAATTCAAGGGCAAGTGATATGGGGTCTGTAATACCAGAATCGCTTATGACACTGAATGGCCGATAATGTTGAACGACCCACTTCGTCACAGTGGACCGTTGTGACCGATGATTTCGTTTCCGCGTCTACGTGTATGGAAGGTTCATGCCCGTTACCAATCACTTATATTTTGAAGATCTAATTGCGTTTAATCAAATAAATTCGTCGTAGACCGCTAATATTTAAAATCACTTAAGCAATTTCGGCACGCAACCACATTAGGAATTTAATTTCTCGTCTCCCCGAGTACATGACCAAACACGTCTCACACCTTGTTTCTATCGTGTTTTCCGCCAATGTTATATAGACCACTACTTATATTGGCCCTTATTTCAGTTGTTGTTCCAGAAGGTGCGGATTCAATGGAACATGTTTATAAATCACATAAAATAATATATGTTCTTGTTTACTATTTTCAATTTTAAACTTACATTACAAAAAATGCTCCTTCAAAGCTCGTTAAAAGTAACAAAGCTATACAGTAGGCTAATTATAACGATATCAACACTGTTAACACGAACTGAAATTAGTGTGAGACCGAAACATACGAGATGACAAGAATCACCATCGCGCAAATTTTTTTTTTTTTTTTTTCTAGATACATTTGGGTTATGGTCTGTCTCCTCTAACCACAGTGTTTCCTCTAGCATCTTTTTGGGCACTATAAGTATCTTTTTGGGCACTATCGTTTAGCACCAGTTTGAGTTTTTCTAATTGCTCCATGGAATCACATGGCAGGTTAACTTTGTCTCATTGATTTTTTGTTTAATGATTATATTTTAAGATTTGTTTCGTTTCGACATATGAGTTGGTTTGTTAGTGTGACCAGTGTGATTGTCTACTGTTAACATGATTTAGTGTGAGCTCGTGCAGGGCTCTAGTATGTATATTAACATTAAATTAGATCTAGCTACCTTCTTCTTATAGCAGGTTTGATTCCTGGTAGCGGTAACAAAATCAAGTCTTGGCCTGTTCCAATTTTGGGTCCTAAGAAATTTGGTGTTCTTTGCTTTTTTACAACAACTCTTGCTTTTCCACGTATGTATACTCTGCATATTCTGTAATTTTGTGCAAAAGTATGTATCGGAGAAGGAATCATTTCCGACCCTATAAATTATATATATTCTTGATCAGCATTAACAGTCGAGTCTATATAGCCATGTCCGTCAATCTGACGAAGAGATCTCAGAGAATGTAAGAGATAGAGAAGAGATTGACATGTATGGAGCATATATGTATTTATAATACTTGCAGACAGATCAAGTTTATTTTCAACTTTCGCTCTCTTCCACGCAATTTAGAAAAAAACGTCATATCTCCCACAGTTTTGTAGACAGATGATTCGTACCTTCTGGAGATATTTAGTAATTAAGATTATTTGTCCATTTGTCAAAGAAGTGGTTAAGATTGATACGGATCGATCGGACGAGTTATAAAGAAAACAAACAATTATGATGGATAGCACTGGCCACTTTTTGTGGTTTTTTATTTAAAATGAAATGATATATACAAACTTTGAGGGTACTGAGTATGTTATAGTTTGATTTTACAGAGTTTGATTGGTCCGAAATATATCTTTACCATATTTTTCGTGATCAGTTGGGCACGCACTGGCTTTCTACCAAATAATGCTCCGCGATTTGGCTCAGTATGGTTAATCAATTGGTAACTGAATGTCTAGTTGAAATGCACCGAACCGAACCATTTTATTTTTCGGTTTTTGGTTCGGTTCAGCATTTTTATAAACACACCGGTTTGGTTTTCGATTCTGTTCGGTTCATAACCGGTTTGCGTCCCTGGTTCCAATACATTTTAAGGTGACTAAACGGACCTGCCTTTAATTAAATTTCGCTGAGCGTATATCTAATGATTTGAGGTAAAATTGCAAAAAGCGGTTTTTGGGCCATAACTTTAGATTTTGGGGTTGTTGGGAGAAAACCAAGTATGAGGAAATGCTATACTCGACCTGCTTTACAGCGTGTGCTACGTATTTTTTCGCTGTAACACTGTGTCATTATTGTAGCGCTCCGAGTTGAGAAGATAGAACTTTGATTTAGCTACCTCATAGTTTGAGAAGTCAACTTGAGAACCAGGTTTCTTGAATTTCTTTTAGAGTTTAGATTTTGATTTTTAAGCCAAGGCGGCTTTCTATTTAAAACAGGAATGTCAAGTGCGGCATTTAGTTCTGCGTAGAACATTTGAAATGCCATATCAGGAATGACCAATCGGTTAAGCTGGGCAAAGTTGGCTCTTCAATGGGTTAATCTAGGCTCAGTTGGAACCATTCCCTGTTCCCATTTAGACTCCAAATGTTCGCATTCTGTTGATAATTTTACCGCAGATTTCACTGTACTCACTTACCGATCCTCGCATTGTCAGGCATTTCAGCTGGTTAATTAACTTTCTCTTTGCTACAGTCAGAATGCCAACGCCCACACGCCTGCGCGATCTTATCCGACAGATACGCGCCGCCCGCACAGCAGCCGAGGAGCGTGCAGTGGTTAATAAAGAATGCGCCTACATACGCAGCACATTCCGTGAGGAGGATTCGGTGTGGCGGTAAGCGAGATGATGCTGTTTTTTATTCAATTTTGCCAATTTATTGACCCATTGCAGCTGTCGCAACATTGCCAAGCTTTTGTACATACACATGCTTGGCTATCCGGCTCACTTTGGGCAACTGGAGTGCCTTAAACTGACGGCCAGCACGCGGTTTACAGATAAACGGATTGGCTATTTGGGTGCCATGCTATTGCTGGATGAACGTCAAGATGTTCATCTGTTGATCACAAATTGCCTGAAAAAGTGAGTGTGTGTGTGGCTCAGACGGTCAAAAGCTCGTCAAACCCAACTTCAACTTTCTTTCCTTTCTTTATTTTGCAGTGATTTGAATAGCTCTACGCAGTTTGTGGTGGGTTTGGCCCTGTGTACTCTGGGCGCCATTGCCTCACCGGAAATGGCACGGGATTTGGCCAGCGAGGTGGAGCGTCTAATGAAATCCCCCAACACGTACATACGCAAAAAGGCCACGTTGTGCGCCTTCCGGGTCATACGCCGTGTACCAGAACTGATGGAAATCTTTTTGCCAGCCACTCGCTCACTGCTTAGCGAAAAGAATCATGGTAAGTTGTCTTGGGCATTCGTCTATTATCTTATCTAATCTTGCTCTTTCGACAGGCATTCTGATCACCGGCGTCACGCTCATCACAGAAATGTGCGAGAACAGTTCGGACACGTTAATGCATTTCAAAAAGGTAAGTGAGGGGCTGAATATGAATCATTGAATCCCGAAGCTGAAACCTGACAAAAAAAAGGCCCGCTGAACTTTTTGTGTATTTGCTGATTGTTGTGGTTTTCATTTTTCTTTGTTGCTCTATTTATTTTGAACAAGGCCAGTTCGCAGGAAAGCCAACTGCCGCCGCCGCTTCTGTTTTAAGTTTATATATTTAAAAGTTGGTTACATACAGCCCAATGACTTACTATTTTTAACGCTTGTTTTTTGTTTTTGATCGAATACCGCGCTAAACACAAAATGAAATTTGTTGTAATTTGCTTGCCAGGATAGCGGAAATCGAGAGGTATGATTGCTAGAATAATGTTGTTAATGCCTTTTCTCTATTTTGTTATTACTTTTTGCAACAACACTCTATGGTTGTTGAATGTTTTTTGGTTTTGTTTGATGTGGTTTGATGTCACTGATAGTTTGTTTGGCTTTGGCCATACAAAATTTCTAATATGTTTTCAAAATTCATTTCAATTATAAATTATTTTGGTTTTTACCTGATCATTAGACCAGACCTGCTTAGGTATGAAATGTTTGTTATATTCCCAAATTTCGTGGAGTGATGAGAGTATGAGAGAGGATTCTGTGAGTGTTTTAAAACTTTTGCTATTCCTACTCCCTTTTACGAATATCAAGCACTTATATAATATTATCTGTCAAATTTTTCATGACGATCGGGAAACAAATAGCTGAGATATGCATAAAACAGGGATTATAGCCGAAAGAAATGTCGGTTTCGATTACGGTTATTAAAATCAAACTGCTTCAGTTACGGACAGGATATCCAACTTAAACAGTAACCGAAATCGGTTACATTTACATTTATATTTACATTTTTTTACGTGACCGAAACCGAAACCGAAATGGATTTTATTCTGGTGAACCATAACCGAAACAAAAAATATTTTTTCCACATTTAATTTATTTACACAGGTTTACAAAAAAGGTTAACTTTTCTAATAGAGAAGACAGCAAACTTTCCATAAATATTTTTACTGAGCTAAAATCAAATTTCCGTTTTCCGATGCTTGGAGAAACGTGTGTTGAGCGAGGTTTATTCCTCTTCAAAACTTAATAAATGTTAAAATACAAATTGCTCCTGACTGCCGCGACAACACAAACAAACAAATCTGTGTCGATAATATATTTCGCGAAATAAAAAACGTTAGCCATTGCTTTGCTTGTGTAATAATTGAAATCGATGAAAAAAATATGTCACAAAAGTCGTTGCTAGATTCTGTTTTAATTTTGTATTAACCGAAAATTTTTTTTATATTTTTCATATAAAAAATGGGTGTATGTGCAATTTGCTTTTTAATCCAAAATTATTTAATAAGTTACTTGAATTCACTTACTTATTAACTAATGGAGTCGCCACTACGATTTTAAAGATTTTGCAGCCAGCGGGGCAGGGATCCTAACAAGTTTTGAAGCGTTGATATCTCAATCTTGGCTTATTCTGCGACGAAGGCTTTTTTTTAAGTGCTTTAAGTTATGGTACTGCTTTGCACAGGCATACACTTTTGCCATAGATCTTCAATAGGATTTAGTGTCCGGATTCATTGCCGGCCACTTCATCAACTATATATTGTGGGTCTCAAAGTAACGAATTGTACTACGGGCAAAATGAATCGGCGCATTCTCCTGCTGAAAGGTGCATTCATCACCATGAAAGTCTTCAGCAAACTGAATAAGCTCACTGTCCACCAACTCTATATATGCTTCAGCATTTATCCGGCCGAATACAAAGCATATACCTTAATCGCTAAAGGCAGCCCATAACATATGCGATCCACCGCCATGGTTTCGCTTGTAACAAGTTGCCCGTGGATAACGCGGACCCCTCCCATATTTGTAATGCCCGTCTGGACCGCCCAAATTGAATTTTTTTTCATCAAAATGCCATGCGTGCATCGTTTGGTTAAGCAAGGTTGACCAACTTTGTTTTGTTATGGGAGGTAAAATTTGAAAAATTTGGCCTACACGTGGTGACTGTTAATCCGAGTTCCGCTTTGATTTTCATAGAGCTCATCATGTCTTGAGTTGCTAACTGCCGCATGTGCCGTTTTGTCCGGATGTTTATTGCTGGTTAGGGACAGTGGTGGCGATTTATACGGTAACCTTCTGGATCTTTTAGGAATCTGGAAACGGTATTTCGGTGTCGATTTATTATGTTAGCAATTTGACCTGTTTTCATCCCAGCTATAGTCATTCCCTTAATCCTTCCCTGTTCTTCTTCAGACAATTCAGTACCACGAGGCATATTCCAATTATTTTTTGTCACTATTTGGGATGAGATGGATGCCAGCGCTTCAACGCTTGGGGGTCATACTTCAAGATGTCATAATTATACATGTTCTACTTATACCTCCAACTATGTTGGATAGCGTTCTTTGATTACCAAAATATTACATTTCGCCCTTAATTTCCTGCATAATATTACAACCACTTTTTTGCGTCTTTCTCATCATGAAGCTGAGAGCGATTTAGCTTTCGAAATGTTTCAAACGCGGGGAAGATTGAGTACCAATTGGTTGATTCATACAATTATTTTCATTTTCACACACAAAACACCCACCCAAAACCCCCTCTGGCTACGCCACTGAATACAATGGTTCGGGTGGAGTTTCTAATGCTAAAAATCTCACTTTGCCATTAGCACAACACATGACGGGCGTTTCACCTGGAAAGTTAGCCGCATCACAATGTGAATATATTGTGTCCATCATACCAATGTATCCCTACATATTATAATCAATCTGACTGTTGTAATCAAAAGCAGCACGCATCATTTCAGCCAAAACAGCACGACGTATTCGTGATCGTGAATTAGTTTTTTTTTTTCATTGATACGCCGCATCATAAGATACTGCCCGGAATCCACAGATCACTCTGAGGGCACTAAGTCTGTAGGGGGCAGATAGTTTTCTCCTTAGCTCCTTATTGTGTAGCGCCGATGCCCATACGGGTGCCGCATACAGCAGGATGGAAGCCACGACTCTTGTTAGGAGCAGTCGCCTCCCAATTCTTGGTCCCCCGATTTTGGGGAGTATTCTTGACAGCTCGGCCTGCATTTTTGACGCTTTTTGGGTGGCATACTCAATGTGGGCCCGAAAGCTCAACCTATTATCCAGCATGACTCCTAGATATCTGATGGACGGCTTGGTTGGGATAGTCACATCCCCCACTTGAATTTCCATAAGCTCTACGGTTTTTCTGCTTGTTATAAGCACTGCATTAGTCTTATGGCCTGCTAGCTCAAGGCCAGCACTTTCAAGCCAGTTTCCAACGGCAATAATAGAGGCGTTTGCCACCGCCTCTAGCTCTTCAATATGTTTGGCCATCGCCACCAATGCCAGATCGTCTGCAAAGCCTATCAGCCTGCATCTTTGCGGTAGATGCAGTGTAAGGACCTCTTCATACATTGCGTTCTAAAGAAGTGGTCCCAGGACAGAACCCTGTGGGACAACTGCTGTAACCGTGTTGCGCTTTGGGCCGTCATCCGTGTCATACAATAGCTCTCTATCTGAGAAATAGCTGGAGATTATCTTCAGCATAAAAGTTGGATGTCCGATATTAGCGAGAGCCCTATGAACTCGAGGCCAGCTCGCCGAGTTAAATGCGTTGCGAACGTCGAGGGTCGCAACAGCGCAATACTCTTTTTCTCCCCACGTCCACCGTTTGCATTCAATAGCTTTCTCTGCAATGCTAGTCAATGCTTTTATAGCATCCACTGTCGAGCGGCCCTTTCGGAAACCATATGGTGAATCGGAATCCACGGCTGCCATCAGTCTGCAGTAGATTATTCTTTCTAGAATTTTTACTACCGTATCCAGAAGACAGATTGGTCTGTACGCGGAGGGGTCGTCTGCGGGTTTATCCATTTTTGGGATAAGAATCAGGCTCTGCACGTTCCACCGGCTTTGGAAAACGCCTTCCTGTAGACATCGGTTAAAAATGTCTACAAATGCTTCTGGCTTCGTAGCCATAGCGAGTTAAATCACTGGCTGCTGTAATCTCTTCTATGCACAACGGGGGAATCTCCTCCGAGCTGGGAGCGATATCGATCGATTCATGCGTCTGATGTCGAGGAAAAAGGGTTTCTAAGATCCTCCGCAGTGTAACGGTATAAGTGACTCTTAATGATGACTGGCTCTTAAGCTTTTTTGTAACCACTTTGTAGGCAGTGCCCCAGGGACTTACGTCCGCTTTATCGCATATCTTTTTAAAGCAGTCAGCCTTGCTTCTCCTGATGCATGTCTTAAGATTTCGTTTTGCCTTACGAAAATCCTCCAAGGTCGGGGGCGGTTCCGCGCTCTCTGCGAGCGTCTTCTGGCACTTAGACTTAACTCTAAGCTGCCTTATTTCTTCGTATGAAGGGCTTGCGCCTTGGCATGAACGCATCGCACTCCACGTCTGTTTTTCTCTCTCTGACTGACTGACTGCATTAGTAGAGCCTGCGATGCATTAGCTTGTGCGCGTTCATCTGCAGTCTGTGATTGGCCTTACTTCTACTTGTTTAAAGTGTAAATGTTTTTCGGCTTCGGTGAGCCAATTTGTTTGTTGTTAACGTTAGACTTATCATAAGACTTACACTAAAGCTAAGGTCCCAGAGGCAAATAATTTGCCCATTTCAAACTGTGACGAACGACTGACTACTTTCTGCTCTCTTGGTCTCAGCTTCGGCATACGATTTTAGGTCTTTAAATCTCAAAAGTGAAAATGGAAGCACTGCAAATTAAAACTGCGTGAAACGAACCAAGACCGCGATTCGATTGGCTACAACAACATGACAATTGGTTGTCCATATTTGACAACAATTGAAGTGTTTTGCAGATTATATTTTCAAAATTGTGACCAGGTGTCGTATGAGTAATTTGGTTTGAGACTTTGGATCTAAAGCAGTGGTGCACAAAACATTTTTTTCCTACCCCATGGGATAGGAAGTCAAAATGCTGCCGGCGTCGCAGCCGACACACGCATAGAGAGCGAGAATACGTGTGCTCTATAAATAACACACATTTATTTCTTTGCTTGTTTGACATCATGACGTTTACTTCGTGTTTCACTGCTACACACATTATTGAAAAGCTTGATAGTGTGTGTTTGGGCACCACTTATCTAAAGTTTGTTTGTCTCAGAGACTTACTTTTTTTCTTCCAATTGGTCTTTTTGAGGTCCGGTCTAATGATCATGTTAGTTAGTATGACTTTTTCTTTATTGAGGAAGTTTTCTTGTAAGTTTTGATTTGTTTTTTGGGGTAATTTTCTCTCCCCTACTCACTCTCTCTCCACTGTAAATCTAGAAGCTCTTGTAGTTGTTGTTTTTATTCGCACCTTTCACACAAACGCACAGGCTAGCTAGCGCTATCTCGCTCTTGCACTTACTCTCAACTTCCCCCACACTTTGTTCTCTCCGACACGCACACAACTCGTTTAATCTAAATCCACTACCCAAATCCCCATCTTAGATCGTGCCGAATCTTGTGCGCATACTGAAGAATCTTATACTCGGCGGCTATTCGCCCGAACACGATGTGAGCGGTGTTAGTGATCCGTTCCTGCAAGTAAAAATTCTACGTCTTTTGCGCATTTTGGGACACAATGATCCGGATGCCTCGGAGGCCATGAATGATATATTGGCTCAGGTGGCCACCAATACGGAGACGAGCAAAAATGTGGGCAATACCATTCTCTATGAGACAGTGCTGTCCATTATGGATATACGGTAGGATATGACAGCAATCAGAGTTCCTCTGTTCCATTACCAAACGAAATCTTTGCAGCTCCGAGGGCGGTCTACGCGTTTTGGCTGTGAACATTCTGGGACGTTTCCTACTCAACTCGGACAAGAACATTCGGTATGTGGCCTTGAATACGCTGCTGAGGACAGTTCATGCCGATACTTCGGCGGTGCAGCGGCATCGCACCACCATTTTGGAGTGCCTCAAGGATCCGGATGTGTCGATACGTCGCCGGGCCATGGAACTGTCGTTCGCATTGATCAATGCACAAAATATACGTACAATGACCAAGGAGCTGTTGCTGTTCCTCGAGAAGTCCGATGCCGAGTTCAAGGCGCAGTGCAGTTCGGGCATGATCTTGGCCGCTGAGCGATATTCGCCGAACTCGCGTTGGCATTTGGATACGCAGTTGAGCGTGTTGATAGCCGCGGGGAATTATGTGCGCGATGATGTGGTGTCCTCCACCATACAGCTGGTGTCGAGCAGTGCCGTGTCGGAGCAGACATACATAACGAATCGTTTTTGGGAGTCGCTGCAGGTGGCCAATCACTGTGAGGACAAGCAGCCGCTGTTGCAGGTAGCCGTCTGGGCCATAGGCGAGTACGGGGATCTGTTTATGTATGGAGCGAATGAGGACGGTGAGTAGATGCCACACTGAACTCCAAACTTTGAACTGAGTTTCTATATTTTCGGCAGAGTTTGAACGTCCCTCGGAGAGCGATCTGATCGCAGTGTATCATAAGTTTTTAACCTCTGCTCAAGTCTCGACGACCAGCAAACAGTATGCTTTGGTCTCCCTAGCCAAGCTAAGCACACGACTGCAGCAATGCGTGGAGTAAGTGGTCCCCCTCCCCCTCCCAAGGATGCTCATCTCTGATTTCATTTTGTTTGCAGGGAAATCCAGGCTTTGATCACCTCATTTGGCAGCCATTTAAATGTAGATCTGCAGCAGCGTGGCGTAGAGTTCACTCAACTGTTTGGCCACTACAAGCATCTGCGTCCACCTCTGCTGGAGAAGATGCCGGCCATGCAGATCAGCAGAATCAGCTCACAGAATGGCGAAAGCAGCGGCTCCTTCGATGACAATAGTCCGGATGTCATTGAGAATGGAGTCGAGAGTGGCGTTGGGCATGCATTAATCGAAAGCAATATGAACACACTGGGCGACAATACGGTAAGTAGAAGCATGATTCTCCCTCTCCCATCTGCTCTATATGATTCTTTCTCCCATTTAGAACATCCTTTTGGACCTCTTGGGCAGCACAGATCTAACAGTGGGCGGCGGCTCTAGTGATCTGGTGGTGGCCACAGATCTATCCAATGCTGTGCATAAAAAGAACACACGCAATGCCAATGATCTGACCTCCGCACCCGTCTCCCAAAATCAGGATCTATTGGATTTGCTCGATTTGGATATGTCGACACCATCGTCCGCCACCACCACAACGACGGCGGGCGGCGACAACATGAACACCATGCTGTCTGGCCTGGATTTGGGTGGTTTTGGTCTAGTGGATGGTGGGGCCACAAATGGCAATGATTTGGCCAGCATGCTCAGCGGTGGTGTTGGTGGTGGCCTGGCCACTTCCTCATCAACATCAGCGTCGGTGGGCGGCAGCCTGCTGGGTGAACTGAATCCCACGGCTGCCTCCAACAATGTGACAGTGGTGGGTACAAAAAAATGGCATTACCTTGTATACGATTAACTTTTGGCTTTATTTGCACAGCCTCCTCCACTCGGACCAAAGCTTACGGCGCTGAATAAGAACGGATTGCTGGTGGAGTTGGTGCCCGTCCAGGTCCAAGACTGCATGAAGATCTTTATGACCACCACAAATAGCTCAGACAATACTTTGGAGCAATATCTGCTGCAGGTAAGTTTCAAATGGTTGGATTATTGATTTAGTAGTAGTAGTGGTGGTTCTTTATTATTAATAAAATAACAATAAAATAAGAACATTTCGTATATTTTGGCATGGCTTAATTGCCGTCAGCCTTAATCGAAAAATTATACATAGCATTTATGTTAGTCCTAGTGAGCCACAGGAAGACTTACCCTCTAGGGTTACACCATCTGCCTTCCCCGCTCGTCGCGAGATAGCAGAACTTTCACTCCATTTACTATACTCCTCCTATATACTATAGTACCCTCAATATAATCCGCCAGGTTTGCCCATGGCTCCATCCAGAGCCGCGACGACCTCCTCTGCCTCAAGCACTTCCTTCTTAAAATATTGACATCGAAACTCTTTCAAAATAGGGCATCTTCCGATAAAATGATGCATGTCCTCTATCTCCTTCCTGTTGCAAAGCGAGCACAATCCATCGTTTACCGTGTTTCTGGGGTTGCTATTTATCCGCAGCATATCTCCTCTCGCCCTTAGGATCCATGTAATAGTCCTCTGTGTGGAGCCGTTATTGCAGAACTCAGCCCCTACCGCATAGTTTAAGTTCTTGAATATGCGAACTTCGCTCGATCTGGCCATTTTCACATGTTCCTTCTTAGTTTCTTCTGTTATGGCTGTGAGTAGAGATACACTTCCTAAAATATATTCCGAGTGCGTTGCATTTCCACTAAGGGTGATGTTATGATCCTCGAGTTTTTTTCTAAGCGTCGCGTACCATCCAATCCCCTGTCGGAGCATATACCGAGACAAAATATGCGGCAATCTGGTGCTGTTGTACTCGAAAAGAGTTCTCGCTATATATTTTAGGCCTGCATCAATCGCTAATAGGTAGTTTGGCGTATTTTCCGGCAACTTAAGTATTCGTTTTATGAAAAACCTCTGCAGTTGGTCTGCTTCTTCGCTTACCTCGCCTCCCCTCGCTTCGGCTCTACTTATGGCATTGAACACATTCCATTTTGCGCTAAGGTTCAGGTTATCGCTTCCTAAGAATTTACCCCATACGGTGTTTATGCTTCCTTTTGCTTCTTTTAACCTGGCATCCACATGTTTTTTAAAGCTCATAGTGGGTGTTAACACGACTCCAAGTTATTTAAATTCCGAAACAACTTGAACTCCGTATGAAAAAATCATTTTTCTGATGATGCCAGTATTCCTTCTTTTCGAAATACCATAATTTGCGACTTTGACCTGTTGACCTCCATTCCCCGCATAGTGCAGTAGCTGTCTATTCTTCTTGTCATGTCCTGCAGTGTCTCGGTCTTGTCCGCAAGACTGACGATGTCGTCCGCATACATGAGCACTCGTATATTTGTGTCTACAACCATTACTCCACCTTTTAGATGCTCCAGATATAAAGCAAATAGCAGCGGTGACATGAGGCATCCCTGTTTAACTCCATTGTGTGTTTTTGAAAATCCTCCGATAGACCGTTACCTGTCCAAACTGCGCACCAAGTTTTTGCGTATACGTTTTCTATTAGTTTAATCATTTTCGTTGATACTCCTAATCGTAACAGCTTGTATAGGAGGAGTCCTCTAGGCACACAATCGAAATTATTAATTAAAACTCGAGCTGGAAATGTGGAAAACTCTTGAGACTTTCTATGTAAAGGGACTATTCCAATTCAACACCACTCTTCCAGAAGCTTTTTCGTGCATTTGTCTTAATTTTAAGAGCTTTGCATTTCTTAGAGCCCCAATAGAGGTCACACAGATCTATTTCTACGGGTCCATAAACTCTCCAAAGAATCTGTTTTTCTAAAATGCCAATTGCCGCCTTAAACGCGTCTGTAACTGTCCATTCGGGCTCGTAAATAAACGTCAACACTTATTTTCAATGTACACTTTACAAATCAAAGACTGAATAATTGAAGCAAAATCAAGAAGCACTTATCTATCTAACCAACAAATTGAGAGCTCACTTAAAAATGAGTGGCTTTCGAAAAGCAAAAAAGAATTAAGTCGAAAGCGTAAATATGAAAGAGAAAGAGA
The DNA here is from genome assembly GCA_018904235.1 of Lordiphosa stackelbergi. Classification (NCBI taxonomy): domain Eukaryota; kingdom Metazoa; phylum Arthropoda; class Insecta; order Diptera; family Drosophilidae; genus Lordiphosa; species Lordiphosa stackelbergi. The sequence continues at coordinate 44,919 of JAEIFU010000134.1, forward strand.
GGGCATGTAAAGACAAATGTGTCCAACATGCTAGAGCAGGGCCAAAGTAAGCAAGTAAGTAAGTACCCAGTCGGACTTGTATGCTTGGCCGAAGTACATATTTTTATGCCAACTTGTCACGTCAGAAGGCATAAAGAAACCTTAAGGTTCCCTTTCGTTTGTATTAAGAAACGCCCTGAAACTAAGGGGTTGTTGAAGTAACTGTTAACCGTTTGGGTGCAGCATTCGGGTACCGCGTTTCTCCTTACGAACTCAGCACTTTAGATGTACTAACTTTGTATATCGTACGTAGGAAGACCTGAGCCGTACGCTTACGAACCCCTGATTTTTGCAGGCATTTTGTATAAAATGTCACCTCATAATCAAATTAACTAGACTTGAGTTTATTTGAAAATTTTATTGACATTTAATTTAATATTCAAACCAACAACTATTTTTTTATACTTCTATTATTATTATTGACGTTCGTCATGATGACTTTTGTTGCTAATGTTATTGATGATAGTTAGCGATTTTGCCTTTAAATGCGTTGTTGTTTGTAGTTGTTGCATAAGTGACCTGTTTTAAGTAAACAAAAATTGTTAATAATGACAAATTGATGATGATAATAATACTTAAGTGCTGTTGAGTCCCTAGATGTAATTAAATTCAATACTCACCAACAATATATTGCGCATTTACAATTATAAAATTATTATTATTTTGTACTGTCAACACATCTTTTTCCAACAGAAGCCGAAATCCCACTGACTTTATAATTTTTTTCGCTTCTCACTCTCCCGTTTGGTCAACGTTCAACAAACGTCCGGGGCTGACTTCGTTTTCCTACTAGTTTTTCTAGAAACGTTTCACGGTATGCCGACTTTTGACGTGTGTATCTCTCAGGCTGACAAATGGACTTATTTCATGGAAAAAAATTATGTAGTGAATATTTTCGTGAAATTTCATGCCACCAAATGTTCTTATTTTAAACACATGCTGCAAAGTCCGACTGGGTAGTCTCTCTTGCCCACCAGCACAATTTTTCACACATTTTTCTATCCTTTCAACGTGCACAGGGCTCAGTATCTGGGCCCACTATAATGGAAAATATTCACATCACTTCTTTAAGAGCTGCTTTCGAATTGTCTGAAGGAACTAGTGTTGGGTTGTTTATGAGTGAGTGAACAAAATTGAGTTGTTCTTGAAAGTGAAATTCTTCTTCAGTTGTTCATTTTTGTTCAGCGAGTCTTGTTCAGTTTATATCAGCGATGGTCTCTGGTTCCCCCTTTCTTTCTTGCTCTGTGTGTTGTTCTGCTGGCTGTACACTGAAACAGGGTGGTCCATTTAAAAGTTGTAATTTAATTTTGCTGTTAAAAAAGGGTCGATATTTTTCAAAGATTGAACATTTATTGAAGAGGTTGGTTCATGTCATTTATTTATGAAAAACAATTTCGGTCAAATGACCCCGACGGCTGACTTGGCAGTATCCCATTCGATCCACCCAATTTTCGAGAACATTTTAGTTGTTTCGGCACGTATGTCAGCAATAGCAACTCGAATCTTGTTATTCAATTCATCAATTGAGCGCTCCCCAAAGATAATAGTCTAACTGTGTCAGATCACAGCTTCTTGTCTGACAAATCACATCTCCATATTTGCTGATTATTTGATTTTCGAAGATAGGGCGCAGAAGATTGATTGTGACGTGCACGTAGCGCCGTCTTGTTGAAACCAAATATCGTCCAAGTCCTCCGCTTCAATTTCCCTGACGAACCTTACATTATTCACTTAACATTGCGCGGTAGCGCTCACCATTCACGGTCACGGTGGCTCCTTCGATATTTTTCAAAGAAATATGGACCAATGATGCCTCGAGACCAAAATCCGCACCAAACAGTGACACGTTGTGGGTGCATTGTCTTCTCGACGGCGATACGCGGATTTTCTGTGCCCCAGATGCAACAATTTTGTTTAAAACCACCGAGGTGGAAATGTGCTTCATCCGAAAAGATTACTTTTTCGGTCAAATTTACCATCTTCGGCCAAACGATCTTCCGCCCAATTTGCGAACTGTAGACGATTCTGATGGTCAATTGGCTTTAGCTGCTTCACCAATTGAACTTCGTATGGCTTCATGGCAAGGTCTTTATGCTAAATTCGCATCAAAGAAGTGCGCGAAATGTCCAATTGTTGAGATCGATGGCGAGTTGACGTTGATGGTTATTCACGCACATTTTCAGCAACCGCAGTAATGTTTTACATTACAACATTCCAGTTCCACGAACTCGTTTCACGAATTGATCCACAAATTGAGTTTATTTTTGTTAAATGCTTTTTAAAATTTCGCACAGTTTGAGTCATAGACTGACCACTTTGCTAATATGTTTTTAATATTTCCCAACTTTTTTCAAGCGAATAGCGACCCATTTCGTAAATGTCAAAGTTTTTACTAAATATTAGTCGCTTTCCAAATGACATTTGACGTTTTTAAAGTCAAATTATGAATAGTTCAAATTCCAAATACTAGATGGCCCACCCTGTATATGTTCAGTATGTAGTTTTATAACTATTATTAGTGACTTGCTCGTTCTTTTTTTATTTATTTTTTTCAAATAGTTTTCTCACACAAAAAATTTTAAAAAAAATTTTCCCATTATCCCCATTCCAAATTGGGAATGGAAACTGAACGGCAGAAATTAAAATTCCGTTTTCTTTTGGCCTTTTTTTTGCTTTGGGGTGCTTTGATTTCATGTCTGTCCATATTTTTCCGATCGGGTGGATGGGGCTGACTTATCGAGGGGGGAGGGGGGTAAAATGAATCGTTTTATATGTTTTCGGGTGTTCCAATATCAATTCTAGCTATATTTTGTACGATCAGGAGATCGATTACACTAGTTTACAGCCAAAAAGACCCATTTCTACTGAAATTTTTTTTTGGTGTAGTTTGGAATAGTGATCTCAAAAATCAATTTCAAAAATTTTTTTATGGCTCCGTTTTTGAAATATGAATTTTTTCACTTTTTCGGTAGGTGCTCTTACATTTTAAGCCATATCTGACTTCATAATTGTCAGATAGAGTTAAGCAAGATATGAATCGAAAGGCAATTGAATTGTCAGTAATTGCGTAGAACATTGTTTTTAAATCGGCTTAGTAGTTTGGATACAATAAACCAAAACATTTCAAAAAATTCAATTTTTTACTCAAAAATGCAAGAAAATTAAATTTTAAACGCTTAAAAAAATATAAAACAATCCAAAAAAATTTTTTTTATTTTTTCTTCTAAAGAATCGCACTCCAACGAAGAAAACCAGATAACGATTATCAAAATCTATGAACAAACACAGGAGCTGTGAGCAATTTAGTGCAAAAAAATGTCGTGTTTTGGTGATTTTTCAAAAATAAATTACCGTTTGCTTCGACTTCTGTTCGGTTCTTGATTATTCTTCATAAAGTGACCAAAAGACGAAGAAAAATAGAAGTTTATTTTTTGTGAACACACAATATACCCAAATTTGAATGTTATTTCCTCTACTCAATTTGATCCGTATACGGTACGTGTGACACGATTTTCCTCACCAATACCTTATTGTCTTTGTAAAAGTGTGATTCTTACGTAGAAAAAATAAAAATAATTTTTTTGGATTTTTTTATATTTTTTTAAGCGTTTAAAATTAAATTTTCTTTCATTTTTGAGTAAAAAATTGAATTTTTTTGAAATATTTTGGTGTATTGTTTCCAAACTACTAAGCCGATTTAAAAACAATGTTCTACGGAATTACTGGCAGTTCAATTGCCTTTCGATTCATATCTTGCTTGACTCTATCTGACAATTATGAAGTCAGATATGGCTTAAAATGTAAGAGCACCTACCGAAAAAGTGAAAAAAATTCATATTTAAAAAACGGAGCCATAAAAAAATTTTTGAAATTGATTTTTGAGATCACCATTCCAAACTACACTACAAAAATATTTCAGTTGAAATGGGTCATTTATTTTTTTTATTTTTGTAAACTAGTGTTATCAACCCAAAGAAGAGAAAGGCGGGGTTAATCGTTCAATTTCCCCACAATAAAGAGTTTTATTTAAATCAGGAGCACCCACGTATTTGTTGCTGTGCAACGCAAAGGAATAACTCGCGCGTATAGGTTTCGCGCGCGCCATAAGCCTACACAATTCATAAGCGGGCTCTGTGTTTTGTTGCTGTCGCGTTCTCTCGTGTCTCTCTCGTATGCCTCTCGCAAACTTCAAGTTTGCAACAACAAAATCGCTTAGCGTAGTAGGCACTCGCCTCGCTGAGAGAGGGCCGAGCGCTTTTCGCTATTTAAGGCGGCACACACACACACACACACACTGAAATGTATAGTAGTTGTGCTTGCTGAAAATATATTTTTTGCATTAGTATTTCACTTCACGCGGGCGTAAGCTTAGTCTGGGCACCCCTGATTTAAATATTTGAAAGTTCGAAAGCTGTCTAGATATTTTTTTCAGGCCACTAAAAAAACAATCGAATTTATTTTAAATTATTAAAAAACAAAAATATGCGTTCCTTTAACCTATCTAGCAAGACCCTATCAAAACCAGTGAGGTCCACCGTTGCCCGTGCTAGAGGAGAATCTACTTTTAAATTAATTTCTACACGAAATCTTTTCTGCATTTGAACTTTCTTTAGTTTTATTTCGTCTCTCTTCTCTTAAGAGTATCCTCTGCTGGTTGGAGCTTCAATAAAAGCAAAAAGCGTATCCAACCATGCAACGAAGAGAGTCCATAAGCCTTTTTAAGCCTGGGTTTGCATCCACTAATGAATAACAACTGACTTCTGCATACTCTCAAGCAAAAAAAAATTAACGGAAATGTTCCGCCCTTGTGCAGTGGTGTAGTCCAAAGGCAGCACCTCGGATATTTCTTTCTTCAGAAGGTTTATTTCTCGTATGGTTGTGGCTGTTGACTTCTTGACTTACATAAAGTTAATAGCCCTACAGAGAAGCGTCGAGCAAACTAGCATTTCACTGCTGTTAGCTATACTAAGAGTATTAAAGGTACGAGCGAAAATAAAAAATGAGCATAATCTAGTTTGGCCTTAATATTTTTATAATTTTTATAAATATTTAAAAATTAAATTAAAATTAAAACTAGTCCTTGTTGGTAAACGCTTATCTTATTTGACGCCTAACATTCTGGTCGGTACATTTTTAGATGTTGCTGCCATACAAAGCAAATAATAAGTTCCATAGGAGGTACTCCTACAAACTTGTCCAATTTGGACAGTTTTTGGTACACGCTTATTTTATGCTAAACCCAACGTTTTGGCCGAGATTCCTCAAGATCGGTCAATTTTTAGATGTAGCCCCCATACAAAGTAAATAATGGGCACATTTAAAAAAAAAGAGTGTGCATTGGGACGCCCGTTACGAGCGAAGCTCTTTACGTCGATAAATCCGATTTAAGTAATGGCAAAAAGACACTTTTTCGATTCTGTATAAATAAATATTACATAATATAAATCAAGTCAATGCCGAGTCACTGTTAAGTTACTGTTAATTCACTCTTAATTCACTGTTAGGTCACTGTCAGATCACTATTAACTCACTGTCATCACCCTCATTTACAATGTTCTATTTTCAATGAATTAACATTATCAATTTGAAATTTTATTAACTAATGTCATTTTAACATGTGACTAATTCAACAATACTTGTATACGTGGGGCATTCTTCTGTTTCGGTTGAACCTCATTCTTATTATTAGGACGCTCCATTTTCACTGCTGTGCCACACATCTTGTCGCCTGATTTCTCCGTCTCATCGTCCACATTCCTGTGCCAATCTGGGTTAATCATCGTTGAGTACTTTTTCATCGCTTCCGTCAAAAAAGGAGACGCTGTCAATAGCTTTATCGGTTCATCACCCACTGCTCCAGAGGTTTTGTCTTTTTTCATTTCATTATAATATTTCTCTTGTTGTTCCAGTGCCTCGAAATTCAACTGTTGTTGTAGTTCGTCCTCGTCCACATGCCAGTCATACATTTGAGCCCTATCACCTTCCGCCTCTGCAAAAGTTATGTATTGATCGAAGTTCGGGCACAACGACTGCAATTCACGCAAATAGCCTCCCACTTCATCAAAAGTCAGATACGACATATTTGGTTTCATTTTGGCCACAAAATCATGATACGTGCAACGACTGTCTTTTAACCAGCAACGCGGTGGCACAATCTTGCTTTGCCCACAAACTTCCTTCACGAGTTCGGGATCATGCAACGAGGCCATCACCACGCCGCTATAGAATATTGCATCCCGTATAACTTTGCTTATTTCGGGGCTCTCGTAGAACACGTCCAAGATGTGAGCAAAGGGACCAAGCTTATACCCATCATCAGCATTCAGTTTGTTAAGAACTGAGGCTGGCAAATAGCCAAAGCGTACGTTCTTCATCACCGTCATCACGGCTGGTTTACGTTTGGGCCAACGATGATTGAGCCAGAGCAAGGCAGCAAACAGAACCTGAAAGGGAAGGAGAAACTGGGTTAAAGACGCTTTTGAAATCTTCTGCCGGCGGCCTAACTAACCTCCACTTCCGTATTAACGCCCAAGTGGTTCGACTTCAGCAGCAGACATATCTGCGTCTTGCTGAGCTTCAGGTACTCGGCACTCGCAAAGATCGTTAAAGCCGACTTGCATATTCTGTCCGCCATCACCTTGTGCAACTTAATCAAGTCGGGAAACTTGCGTGACCGATACATCACATTGAATGCACTAAACTCATTGTACACGCGACCATCCAGCAGATCCCAACACTGTTTTAGCAGTTGGTCCATCTGAAGAAAACTCGCCGCCCTTGTGGTCTCAATGAGCTCGGCGTCAGGTATTGCACCTTCACTTGACAGCATCCAACTGTAAGCCAGTCTAAAGCCAGTTGGTGTTAATTCTGGGTTTTTAATTTTAATAATGGGCTTATCCAAATATGGCTTTAGCCGTCGGGCATATAGGGACAATACCTGGGAGTGGCATAAAAACTTGATTCCATGCACCCGCAATGTTATATCTGGGGAAATGGTATTCACTAGGGTATTAGCCATAGTATGGACCGGCGAAGCATTGCGAGGCATTATCATAATTTCTTGAGAGTTATCCTTTTCATCATCCAGTGTAGCAATACGTGGATGTTTAAGGCGTTTAATGTCCTCACGAAAGTTAGCAAAAGTTGGAGCTAGATAGCTGGAAACACAAAAAGGAGAATGGATAAGGTGTAGGAAGTCGGAATGTCGTATAATGCTCACCTTTTAAATTCGGCTGCTGAAGTCGCGAACTTACAAACTGGATTACCCTGTGAAAATATAGCCAAATATGGTTTGTTTTTCTCCATCTTGTAAGTTTGCTTGCCTTTTGGTTGAAAAATTTGTAATAAATGTATACACTATTGTTGTTCGAATGGAAAACAGATACCGAATGAGCTACAAAAACGTTGCAAGGTGACAGTTGTAGGTAAAAATAGCAAGGGTGACTACGTTTAAGGGAGAATACTCGAAATAATTGTGTTTAGCTTGCGAGTATTTTTTGTTGTTTGTTTTTTAAATAAATTAATAAAACCAGAGCACAGAAACGAAATCATCGCTTTTAAGTTGTCTGCAATTCCTAAAGCTTTTGAGAGAATTATGACATCTCTATCTATCAACATGTAATTGTGAAGCGTCGATCCACTACCACCAACTTATTAGAGCTTACATCATTAGTGATCAAAGGATTAGATGCAAACTGACGTCATTTACACTGACTTCAGTAAGGCTATTGATTCTGCAAATCATTCCTTGTTGCTTTATAAACTGAGTTTAATTGGTTTTCCAATATACCTTCTTATTTGAATCTCTGATTACCTAAGTTTTAGAACACAAAATGTTTTATTTTGTAATTCATATTCTAATCTAATCCAGGTTACCTCTGGAGTACCCCAAGGTAGTCTGTTTACTCTCTTCATAAATTATCTTCCGTCAGTCTTGACTCACTCTCGAAACTATGTTTCACATATGATGATTTAACATGGCTGACTTGGATGCATTTCAGTCTGGGTGTAAAAATAATCTGTCAATCCTAAACATATTTAAATTTAATTTATTTCACGTATTTATTAAACTTATATTCAAATTACCAAGTACAACTCCAAATTACGCCCTCCACTTGGAAATCGGTTTGCCAACTCTCCACATATATTGCCTTCGAACTCTTTGATATGCCCAGCGAAAGTCTTCCCAGATTATAGCTAGCAAATCTCGAAGTGTTCGAGAAATAGCAAGCCACTGCTTCTACTTTCAATCTCGATATCAATCTTGATAGTCCTAGGTCTTGGGAAGCCTCACATAAGCTGATACTGAAAAACCTCGAGGAAAGAGAAAACTTTCAAAATCTGGCGTCCTTAAGAGAGTCCAGAATAATTTACAAGAAACTGAATTACTTCCAAGACCGCTTCGGCATTCAAACGATCCCCACCTTATGCCGCGCTCGATGTGAGATGCTCAATCTAAACTACAGGCCACACGTAAACTCCCTCTGTGTAACAGAGAACGTTTCCCATCTGATTGGGGTTTGCCCAGTTGGAGAGCTACGAAGCTGTTGTGGAGGTACAAGCCTTTCCAATCGGAAATCGAGATTATAAGTTGGTTGAATGGAAAAAACTGGGAGATACTGCCTTCGTTTTTACAACATGCTCTGAAATATCGCCTTGCTATCCTAATGGATATGGAAATGCCACATCTTTCTGTTTCTTTTTAATTTCTTTGTCATAGTATTAAACTGTCAGTGTTCTGTCTAAAAAATTTAACAAATTATATTGTTCAATATGATACGTTATGGCTGATGGTTACAAACCAAGAATTTGTTATACCAAATAAAAATACTACTACTAGTAACTACTTAAGCTAGGTACTCAGACGCTCGAAATTTTGTCGGAGCTCATCTAATTAATGTGCTGGACTGCTTTATTAGATGCATAAAAAAAGATTTTGTTCTTTCTTTAGAAAATAGCTTTTACACATCCGGTCACCTTCGCCAGCTATTGGCGCCAGCTATGAAGTAACTAGCAAATTCGCAAACTTTTGCCGTTCGGATTCGGCGTTAAACCGTAGGTCCCTTTCTCTTCTGCGAAAAATTTAAAAAGCTTTTCTTGGCCCCTTTGGGACTGTATAGCCAATTTTACATTACATAGCTCAGGAAATCCGCTGTTGAAAATTGTCAGAGTGCATTGTCAGAGCGAGTACTGAGACACCAACAAATCGCTTTGACAATAAAGATGGATCTGCCAAATCGTTTTCTCGAAAACAGCTGATAAATTGTCGGAAATTTTGAAATTTGTTTGATAATTGTCAGAGGAAAATTAAAGCAAAGAAGACTAAATAACAAAACTGCAATTATTATGAGAGCTGCGAAGTGGACTGTTTTGTGGAGCGAGTCGCAACCATTTCTATGGAATCTGGCCAAAAAATGCATTCCGATACTGGCAGCTGCATCACATGTGTCGGAGAATCTTTTTGATATGGATGGTGTGCCAATTGCCCAATGTTTTCACCCACGGCCAATCAGCCCTAAGCCTTTGCAGTCTCCATAGTCTATTATAGGGTTTCCTCCGGCATACTGTGGTAGTTTCCGTTGCTCGGCAAGTCTGATCCTGCAGTCCATGCAGCTGGCTGTGGCTATGAATATTACCTCTATAGCAGTATCAGTGGTCAAATTCTGCTCACGCAGGCCAATACCAATCCAGCCCCACACAAAATACATCCATGAAATTGACCACGGTATTACCTATGACGTCTGAATATTCCCCAGTCACTTCACACTACATTGTCGGAGCGGCTGTGGAAATTATCAAACAATTTCGGCTCCGACAAAGTTTCGAGCGTCTGAGTACCTAGCTTTAAACCTAAACAATTCCAAGTGTACATTTTACAAAAGCTCACCACAATTTTTCACCTAGAGTGTTTGAATGATAGAGTCAAAGAGGTAAATGATCTTCGGGTAATTCTTGATCACCGACATAATTTTGACGCTCATGTTACTGCTACTGTTTGTAAGGCCAGGAGTGTTCTAAGCTCTGGTCGAAGGAATTTAATGATACCTGTACGACGAAGATTTTGTACCTCCGATTCTCGAGTACGGATAATGTGTGTGGTCTCTGCAATATTCGACCTATCAGGATAGAATCGAATCTGTGCAAAAACAGTTTTCATTGTTTGCTCTTCATGGTTTAGACTGGAACCTTAGTAGACTTCTTTTGATTAACCTTCCCTCCCTTATTAATCTCTATATACATAGACTAATTAATGTTGGAAAATAATCCTCAACGTTCTTATTAGACCGACTCGTAATTTTATCCCCTTATCACTGAATTGCTGTACTACTTATTATGCCTTGCATAAACCGATTCGTGTCCTCTGGTATTTTATGGTTTTTGGAGAAAACGGGAGAGGTTTACGTCAAAGCAAGATTAGTTCTTCGTTGCTAGCAGACACACGATTTGGCGTCGCCTTGCCTATAACCTCTTTTGGTATCAACTTATGCCTAGAGGTTCTTTCAAAAATATTCCGCTGGCATACCAAGTGTGGTCAGGGCATCAAAGAACGTTGGGTGTTGATTTGTTTCGCCAGGATCTGGACTGATTGGTTCTAGTTTAAGATTTCATGTCACTTTATTAAATATAGTCAATCCGCTTTAAGTCTCTATAGATTTCCACAATGCAATTAAACCTATGTTAAGCTTTACAGAGCTGTAATCGATATTTACATTTCTCATTAACATTTCTCCTTTTCTCTTTCATGTTAAGGCGGCGGTGCAGAAGAGTTTTAAGCTTCAAATGTTAACGCCTTCCGGTTCTTTGCTGCCTCCTGGTGGCGTCATTACGCAGGAAATGCGCGTAGTGGCCACCTCTAATGTAAGTGTTGGAATTACATATTGTGGCCCCAAGCATTGAATCACCCACTTGTTCCCTCTTCCTCTTTAGGCCGTACTCCGAATGCGTCTGCGTATTCAATATGCGCTGGATGGCCAACAGTTGGTGGAGAATACAGAGGTTAGCGGCTTTCCCGAGCAGCAGCCGTCGTCCAACACGGAATAAAAGTGTTTGGCCAAAATCAAAAAAGAAATACAACAAAGGCAGCAGCAGTGGCAGCAGCGGCAGCAACTACTCCAGTGTCAACTCTGCAGCTGCCTACACATTGATTGTAAAATAAGTTAACATACACACACACACACACACACACGCATACATACAGAGAAAACAATATTTATAATTTTTTTGATAATTTATACATACATTTTACTTTCACTTTTTGAACTTGAATTAACTTTCGCTTTAATTTCCTGTGTGTAAAAGACAGCAACAACTCGTTTCGGTTCTTAATTTATGGCAGACAATAAAAAAGTCAATCCTATAAATTCATTATGGCAAAATGTATGTGAAATTGTATAGCAAGAGAGCGCATTTAACACGGCCATTTGATCACCTAATTTGTTATTTGTATTTGTATATGTATTAACTCCGACTCCAGCACATTCACACATTGACGATGACTCGTTTGTCCACCCCCCAGATATATATATATGCATATATATTTATATATATTGTTATTTCCTGTGCGCACGTACTTAAAAACAACAACAGCAACAACAGCAGCAGCAACAACAAAAATCAGCTAACGCAAAACAAAATACAAGAGAGCACTGTGGAAAACTAGATAATATCTATGATAAATATTATAAAATTATAAACAAAATATAAACTAAAACAAAAAAAAAATCAACCTGATTAGCGACGGTGAGCTTTCATTTCGAGCGGGAGCAAAACTTGGGGGACACGTTATAACAGCCACAAAGCATTCAACTATTGTACCATATATGTATTAATATTATTCTGATTTTTATTTCTTCTGTACACTCATTCCTTTTAACATGAAAATAAACCATGGCTTTTGGTCCAGATTTTATGTCGCATCTTTTGATTTGGTTATCACTTACGTTATTTATTATTTTTAGCCCTAAAAGTATACCATACAATGAATGCACTTTCCTTAGCTTCAATTTCAGTCTTATAAGAGCAAATTGAACGTGCCTGGGGATATTTCGAGAGGATATTTGAAGGAGATGAGTACGGCTGCCAAGGAGATACTCGGGTATTCCGAGTCCCCTCGAAGTCGGACTTGGTACAATGAGGAGTGCCGACTCGCTACTGCAGAGGTTCTGTCGCGCATTATTTGTGCACGTCTAAAGCCGCTCATTAACACACTGATTGGACCTTATCAGTGCGGCTTTAGACCTGGTAAATCCACCACAGACCAGATATTCACACTACGACAAATCCTGGAGAAGACCTACGAGAGAGGCATCAACACACACCATCTTTTTGTTGATTATAAATCAGCCTTCGACACGCCGATAAGGTCAAGGTTTTTCGAAGCCTTGTCTACCCTTGGTGTACCAGCAAAGTGAGGTCGTCTCTTTGCATGATGACGTTGAGAAGTACACAAAGCTCCGTCAAGATAGGAAATAACCTTTCAGAACCATTTGATACCAAGAGAGGTTTTAGGCAGGGCGATACCTTATCGTGTGACTTCTTCAATCTACTGATGGAATATATACTGCGCCGGTGCCCACATGCCAACAGAACGGGTGCCTTTATCTATAAAGATCTAATGCAACTCGCATATGCCGATGATATCGCCATTATCGGCAAAAACGAACGAGCAGGGTGTTTTCAGAGATTGAGAGGCAGTCTGAACTAATGGGTTTAGCGGTAAATGAGAACAAGACGAAATACCTAGTATCCACGGACAAAAAGTCCTTGCGTCTTGGACAATCTGTTACAATGGGAGAATACAACTTTAAAGTTGTAGAGGATTTTGTTTACCTAGGAACGACGATAACCAGCGACAACAACATGAGTCTGGATGCTACTACGGGCTAAGTAGGGAGCTCAAGAGCAGAGACCTCAAGTGAAAAACAAAATTAGCCCTATACAAGTCGCTTGTCATCCCAGTCCTGCAATACAGCGCAGAAGCATGGACAATGTCAGCAGCGGATGAAGCGGCGATTGGCGTGTTTGAACGAAAGATTCTTCGGAGGATTTATGGACCTTTAAAAGTTGGCGATGATTTCCGCATTCAAAATAATGACGAACTGTATGAGCTCTATGGGGACACCTGTCTGGTCAAGCGCATAAGCCAAAAGCGGCTGCGCTAGTTAGGACATGTCACCAGGATGGACGAAGAAGCTTCAGTAAGGAAAGCTTATTATTCGGAGGCGGCTGACTATGGAGGAAGGGGCAAGCAGGGGAGACCTCGACTAAGATGGGATGACCAGGTGCGGGCAACTGGTCCCTGCTCGCACGGAACAGAAGCGACTGGAGAGCATTACTTGCAGAGGCCCAGACCGTCGAACGGTTGTAATGGCCAACAAAGAAGAAGAAGAAGATTTGAAGGTCCAGCCTTCTTTGTATTAAATTCTATTTAAATGTTGTGCACTGATTCCAAAAGCGGTCTCGGTTTTTCTCCATCAGCTCTTGTTTTCAAGATATCGCGGAAAATCCATTTTGAAGTATTTTAGCTTTGGAAAAATTACACAGTGCTACAAATTTCCAAAAATTGTAATAACCTTGGTATTGGCATAGCGTACGCTGTAGAGCAGGTCGCGTATAGCACTTCCTCATACTTGGTTTTCCTCGGGGACCCAAAAACCGTTTATTGATCTTTTTGCTTACTTAAATTGAAATAACTCGCGAATGGACCATCTGATTTAATATAACTTTGCCAATTCTGATAGCGACGAGAAGAGTCTAATATGTTATATTCATAGGTTATAGTGATTTACCGCGATGGCTGAGAAATAAGGGTTACAGATCTGGTATTGTCAACTTTTTATCGAAATTTGTACTTTGACCACCACTGGTTTCACTATTGTATTTTATGCGATTTTTTTAAGGTTTATTATAAAAGCCCAGTTAATTCTGCGTTGAAAAATTGTTCTCCCGATGAATTAGGTTACGTAATGGCGAAGTTATTCGCGGATATGTGAGCACTAGAGCGGTCCCCAAACCGGCAAAATGAAAAAAGGAGCTCTCAGCATTCGCAAAGCTAATATTTGTTGTATGATTAATATCTGTGAAAATCAAAAAATTTTATTTATATTTTTAATGGGCGCGACAGGGTCTCAAAGTTTTAAAAAACATTAATCATACTAAACGTTTACCAAATACAAATTTTTACAAACGAAGTTACTAGTTCATTTCAATTGCTGTCATTGTTTGAAATTCATAAAGGGATCTAAATTTGTGGAAAGAAAATATTTACAAATTTGAATAGTTTATAAATAAAATCATCGCCGACTATTTATAACTGAAAAAATAGATGATAATAGTTAACACTGCGTATGAGTTATTTACAAAAACTTTAAACTCCATTCGCGCCTGTTAAAACTCGACTTTTTTAACTTTTGTTTTTATATACGCTAATTATACATGAAAAAGTATCAGATAGGGGGTGAGAGCCAGTGTTTGGGGGGGGAGACATTTTTTATGTTATTTTTTAGTTTTTCTTATTGTTATTGGGGGTCATCCATGGATTCTTTTAAAACGAGTTTGGCAATATGCAGGTTTTACAAATTACAAAAAATATGTTGAAGCTTTTTGTCAATGTCAAATAAATAGTGAAAAATACATTTTTAAACTACTTAAGCCAAGAATATAAGGTAATTGGCCATTACAGACCCTCCTTAACTCAAAAAATTCCTTTGATGGACTGTGGACTGTGAAGAATTTACTAGCCATAAAGTTGCGGCGATCAGCCATGGTTTCTTTTTAAATCTTTATCTTTAAAACCAGATTTTCAAATAGTATAAATAGTACAAAGTTTGAGCACAAATGCTTTTTACCGTTTGAAAAATGTTTTAAATGCCGGGTAGACTAGAGATAATTTTCAGTGACAAAGGGTTTCTCAAAAACCCACTCAAAACATAGAAAGTAGGCTTTTGGCCACAGGAAAAAGCCATATTTGAAAATTTTAACAAATTCTTTCTCCACCAGCAATTTTAATAACACAGACCGAATTTTTTTAATCGCGCGAAAGATTATAAAATTATCAATCCACAATCTGCTTAAACAATAATCATTGAGCTATAGCTAAGGTCACACATGCACATAATTTTATGAAAGTTTGGCAAAAATAGGTCTAATTTGGGAACTAATTTGGGAACTTTTAGGTTAGGTCTAATTTGGGAACTAATTTGGGAACTTTTAGGTTATGCAAAATCTGCATACAAGTTTTCATCAAAAATTTCGGCAATTACACAAGTTTACAAAAAAAGGCCATCTTTTGCAACAGAGAAATTAGCAACCGTTCCTTATGTATTTTTGGCCGCTGAACTCAAATAAATTGTCCGTTTTCTCCCAGCACGTCAGGTTTACGAGATATTCGCATAAATGTGTGTTTCGCGAGGTTTCTTTACATTTGTAGTTCCTGTGGCCACATTAAGTGTCCTATTCCAACAAAATTTGTTTTAATGTGGGCTGAATTGAATAACCTTACAGAAAAACCAAGCACGATGTTTTGATTTTGCTGATAAGGTTCCAATTTTCGGATTTAAAAATGGAAAATGTGGTTATTTTTTGACAATATCGATTTTTTCCCAAGTTTAAATAATTCTGAAAAATTTCCTGCTTATATTAAAAATCTTAAAAAAAATAGTTGGAAGTGCTTTGTTTCTTCTTATTTTACATGTTTTCAGTTTTTCGATATCATCGCGCCTTTAAAAGTTATAGCCCGAAAACTATAAAACATTTTGTCATATTTTTACATATTTTTATCAATATTAAACCTTAAAATGTCTTAAAATTAACAAAAATCGAACTGAAATAACTTTTTAATATCCACTCAATGGTTTCACAAAAACAACATTGTTATTTTCAAGCTACAAGAAATTTTCATGGTAAATATTATGCAAAAAAAGTCGAATAACTCAGAACTCAGATCATAATTCAGTCGAATATCAAAAAACTGAAAATATGTAAAATAAGAAGAAACAAAGCACTACCAACTATTTTTTTCTAAGATTTTTAATATAAGCAGAAAATTTTTCAGAATTATTTAAACTGGGGAAAAAATCGATTTTATCAAAAAATAACCACATTTTCAATATTGAAATCCAAAAATTTGTACCTTATCAGCAAAATCAAAACATCGTGATTGGTTTTTCTGTAACGTTATTCAATGCAGCCCACATTAAAACAAATTTTGTTGGAATAGGACACTTAATGTGGCCACAGGAACTACAAATGTAAAGAAACCTTGCGAAACACACGTTTATGCGAATATCTCGTAAACCTGACGTGCTGGGAGAAAACGGACAATTTATTTGAGTTCAGCGGCCAAAAATACATAAGGAACGGTTGCTAATTTCTCAGTTGCAAAAGTGGGCCTTTTTTTGTAAACTTGTGTTATTTGCATGTGAGACCTTAGCCTTAAAAAAATTGTATTGTATTTTAATATTTGACAGTGACAGCAGAAATTGGTATTCCTTACTATTACCTAAAACTAGTCAAGTTTTTTTTAGTATTTTTCGTTCCCTTTATTTCCGATTTTTCACATCAATGGGGGTGCCGTTGAGTCTGTCCTTAGACATATAGGCACGATGGTGGGTGTTCAATCTTTTCAGCAGAGAAAAAATCCGTTAAGCTGTTGACGAGGTGACAAGGATCGTCATTCGGGAAAAAATTATCGATTTTCTTCGATTTTATGTGTGCCTCGAGTGTAGTCCGAGTTTTTTTCATATTAGTTCTAACAGCTCTTGGCCACAAAATAAGTTCTTGTGTCAGCTTGGACTCGGTGTAATTATTGAAGTCCTCCTCATAAATTTTTGCAGTTTCTACAAGTATGTGCTGGTATCAAACCATCCAGAGCAAGAATGTCGAGAAATTTTCCTTTAAATCTCAAACCCAAAAAGAAATCATAAAATCTCCATATGGGTAGTAAATGGTGGCACTATAAAAAGTTCAATACGTCATTAACAGGCCTGTTCCGGTTTTCATATATTTTCTCGATTTTAAATAGAAACAAAATCGAACGATTTTATTTTAGTTTTTCTGGTGTTCGAACGATTTGCATTAGATTTGCAATTCGAATGTTTTGTTTCCAAAAGGTTTCCTTTGACTACTTTTTCACCTTAATATGCTGCAAACATAAAAATCAGGGAAATGTCAAAAAAAGTTGATAATAAAGCTTTTTAAGAACAGGTTGAACTTTCTTTTGTGAGTTCGATTTGGCAGGCACATGACAAAGTCTTCAAAGTCAAAGTCTCTTCATGAATAAATTGATTGTTATGTTACAAATTATTTAAAAAAAAAATTAAATTGCAGAACGTATCTAAATACACTAAACGTTGGTACAAAATAATGTTAAGCCAATATTTTGACACCTCTAAGTTAAAAAACGCATTAACTTTTAATTCATCGGCTTCGAGAATTCAAATGGAGTAAAACTTTTGAATTGTGAAAATCGGAACAGGTGACCAAATCGAATTTGAACAAATTAAATTAAGTGAAAACCGGAATAGGCCTGTAAGTGCCTGAACCACCGTACAACAGAGGTGTACAATGTGAAAAAAATTACCAAAAGCGTCATATAAACGAATTATTTTCAACTCAAATCCCATTTCGTCAACAAGTTTATCGGTATTTTCAAAAATTACATCAACAATTTTTTTTTAACAACTGACCAGAGCGGGCGCTGAGCGCCCTCAAGGAGAAGAGTAGATTTTTCTCTGCCCGTATTCTGTGTAAATATTTAATTTTTATCTGCTCCTATAGATGTCGATATAAAAGAGATTTCGATAGGAATCGATTAGAATGAACCTTCGAGTAAACTGTTGCCACGTCTAAAATGGCGGTTAATCAAAATGAATTCCAATATTCAACCCGACTTTCAACGATCGTTTTTAACTCATATTCCAAAGTTCTTCGTTTGTAAATACATTTCTTTGTTGATGAAACAATCTAAAAATTTGCAGCTTTTTCTGAAATCATTGATTACTAGAAATTCATATATTGCATTTTACACACATTTGGTGGATTTAGATATTTGGGCTCTGAGGGGGGGCTTCAGCCCCTATAGCCCCCCCCCTGGATCCGCTACTGTCTGTGCATCCTTACTAATTTCGTTCCGCTTTGGTATTTATTTGCAAATTGGTTTCATCTCTGTCATAATAACATAATATTAAACATTCTGTGCGCTCTGGTCTATTCTCTTCACCATTGGTCATCCATGGTATGTTATCGCGGTTCGGAAAGATCACAATCATAGTTATCAGTTATTTGTGGATTTTAAAAGCAAAGTGAAAATGGATTTTTTATTTCTTCAAAATTTTTTTACTTCTTCTACTCTCTCCTATCTATATAAATATCGATTTGTCACTTTTTGAAAGTTAAGTCTTCTTAAGTAAATTATCAGTATTATAACAACCATGGAAGTCCCTAAGTATCTGAAACGATACTCAAGTATGTTATTTGTCCTAAATAGATACTGAAAGTATTAATGTATGTGATAGTAACTTAGTTATACACACATGGGCAGGAGAAATTGGTTGACTTAATTCCCTTTATGGCATTTAATTTGGTTGACCATGCTGTTAATCTCCTCCCCTGTTATTGGAACACTTATGGTCGTAATCACGGTACTCAGAGTTGGAAAAACCTACTCAAATCGATTTACGAAGCTTAGGCCCTGACCGGACAACATTGGATTTTGATCGCAAAATTCGCTTTTTCGTCGTCCCTTTCTTCTTTATGCTCCTAGCGTTCCTTCGGAGTTAATAAAAACCTTCTCAATTATTCTCACCTTTAGTGTCCCTGACGGACAATATTTTTTTTTTTTTTTTTTTTTTTTTTTTTTTTTTTTGTTTTTTTTCTTCTCCTTTTTTTTTTTTCTCTTTTCTTTTTTTTTTTTCTTTTTTTTTTTTTCTCTTTTTCTCGCCTGAACGTGGTGACACATAACATAACTTAATTGGGAACGTCTTTTCTTCCGTCGAAACGCTCCGAAGTATTTACAGTATTTTCCTCTTGAGGTACTTGCTGCGTTAGTTATTTCGTTTTGAACCTGAATAAAAGGCATGTTTAGATTTTGCGGTGCCCAACTGGGAGGGAATATATGTATTTACTCTCTAAATATGTAAAAACATATGACATATTCTAAAATAGGTCGAAATAGGTTAAAATAGGTTAGCATATTCTCATATATGCTTTTAGGTCGAAGATATGTAAATATGTCAAATATGCAAAACGAATAAGGATTTAAAATAATCTACTTTTCATGAAACAAATTTGTATGCAATCAGAAATATTTTTTGGACCACCCATTAAAAATATGTTTTCACCTTAAATCCGATGTCTAGTAATTGCATCTAAATATCATAATAACATTTAGAGTTTGACTGTCCAAGCGAATCCTGCGAGGCGTCATTATAAATTTTACTCCTGAACACTCAACACTTACGTATGTGGGCGGTACTGCTAACACAATTTTTGATAACTCAAAAAGATCTGCAAATATTGTTGATTTTTCCACCCACCATTCCAATGGAATTAATGTTGTCCATTATTCGAGTGTGCAAGTACGAGTGTGTGTGTAATTTTTCTAACAATCAAACATGTTCAATTTCGTTGAACTAAGCCGTCAGCCTCTGCTACGACAAAGTGAGTCAGAGTTAGGCCCCTCGCACACAGAACGCGGAGCTGAGCAGAGCTAGCGGAGCATACGAATTTTACATACAAAACGCTCCGCTCAGCTAAGCTGTTGGTGTGCGGGCTCGCTATGTGCTCTGTGCGTTTGTAAAACTTAAGGTTCGGTTCGCGGACCGGTTCTTGGATCTCCTGAACCCAAGGTTTTGGTTCGAACCTCGGTTCGCTTGAACATAAAAGCAAAGTTTCGGTTTAAAAATAGGGGAGAGTGGGGGGTTGTGATCATAGTTTTGTTTTTCGAACATAACTTCGCCAAAAATTAATATTTTTTCGTTCTGTAAATTTTGTATTTTAGGTAAAAGATGCAAAAAACTTTCCTCATCACTAGTTTTAAAAAATAAAATTTTAGGTTTTTTTATTTTTTATTGAAAAAAAGTGATTTTTTGACATTTCGAAAATTTGTGGGGGGTTGTGAGCCACCCATCTAAAAGTTCAAAATTCGTGTTTTTAAGCCGTTATTCTTTATTAAATGAAAATATGAACAATTTTCCTCATATTCTGAGTTAAAAATATCAATGAAGAGTGAAAATTGATTGACGGCATCAGGCTTATTTTTATACCCTTGCAAAGGGTATTATAATTTTGCCCAGAAGTTTGCAACGCATAGAAATATTCATTTCCGACCCTATAAACTATATATATTCTTGATCAGGACGACGAGCTGAGTCGATTGAGCTTTGTCCGTCCGTCTGTCTGTCCGTCTGTCCTTCTGTCTGTTTCTACGCGAACTAGTCTCTCAGTTTTAAAGCTATCGAGCTGAAATTTTGCACAGAGTCTTCTTTTTACTGCACACTGCTAATATGTCGGAACCGACCGGATCGGATGACTATATCTTATACCTGCCATAGGAACTATCGGTCGAAAAGTGGGTTTTAATGAGAAAAACCTTTTTTGTTTTTAATGTTAACGTGTCTCACATCACCGTTTATTAATATTAAACGCTTTTATACAGATTTGGAAGTATTGGTCAAAATCGGATGACTATATCTTATAGCTGCCATAGGAACTATCGGTCGAAAAGTGGGTTTTAATGAGAAAAACCTTTTTTGTTTTTAATGTTAACGTGTCTCACATCACCGATTATTAATATTGAACGCTTTTATACAGATTTGGAAGTATTGGTCAAAATCGGATGACTATATCTTATAGCTGTCATAGGAACTATCGGTCGAAAAGTGGGTTTTATTTAGAAAAATTGTTTGTTTTTATGCTGGCGTTCTTAAACTCTGATGTATTAAAACATTTGCAAGGGTATAAAAACTTCGGCAAAGACGAAGTTAGCTTGGCCTTCTCGTTTTATTTATATACGAGCACTTTTTGCTTGTGGCTGTTCTTTTGTTTGCCTTTTTTAAAGTTTTTTTTACTTCTTTTGAGAGTTTTTCCTCTGTTTTATTGCGCGTCATTGCAATTTTCTCATTGAAAGTCAAAACCGACTTTTTTTTCAAAGTGGCTCACAACCCCCCATATCTCATTTTTTTTTGGTGACGTCACATAACCAAAAAGAAATTGTTAAAAAAAAAATATTTCTATCAAAAAGGCAATTGACCAAAGATATTTCTCCTTTTGTATATATTCACAAGTCAAAAATGAAAAAAAAAACTTTTTTTTGAAAATAAAAAGTCGAGTTCTGGTTCCCGAACTTAAAGAAGGTGTAGACTGATAGGTTGCTTGCCAAAAGTTAGGTAATAAGAAGGGAGACACATGACATAAGCAAAAAGTTTAAATTTATTTTTTTTTGTGGCCAATATTCGAGTGGATCACAACCCCCAGCGGCTCAGAACCCCCCATTCTCCCCTACAAATTTTGATTACTTATTTGTGATGAAAATCATAGAAACAGTCTTTTTTCTGGGAAAAGCACAGGTTTATATTACATTTACGGCAGTATGGTATTTTGTGTTATTAGCGTCGGGTTGGTTTATTCGGTGGAACAAAATGTAAGCGTTTACCATGGCTAAATCAAGCATATGTGTAAATTGTCGATTTGTATACTTGTTGCTCTTTACGGGAATTTTATATCGACCAATAAGTCCGTCCATTAAGTCGACACCACCCATGTGGCTGTTGTATTCGTGGATAACATTTGGGCAATTTATGTCAACGTACTTTTTTTCGGAACGAACAAAACGTGAAACCTGACCTTTTGAATTCGTTTCATTTAGGAAAGGCTTTGTGCCCGCGTAAGTCGAAGCAAGTCGTACTGCCTTATTGTCCTTCCAAATCGTCAAAGACAGTTCGAATCCTGATACAGATCCACAAAATTCTGTAGAATATCCACGCACTTGTTTCTTGAGGTCGCTGTCAGATGGCAGCTTACAATTTGGAATGCGATTCGAGCGAATAGTTCCCAAAGAATACATTCCCCGGGACTTGAGATATACAAGAAGCGGCAATGAAGTATAATAATTGTCAAAGTAGATAATCTGATTTTTGAAATCCGGAACATTGCGTGACAATCGAACAACTACATTTGCTTCCGCACCAAGATCTGGTGAGCCAGTTTGAACAATGTTGTCACCTGCTCCACAATATATCTCGAAATTATAGCAAAAGTCAGAAGAGTCACACAAATTGAAGAATTTCACTCCCCATTTGTGTGGTTTGTCTGGTAAATATTGTCTAAGAAAGGTCTTCATCTTCGTTGCACACATTTGTTCATCCACAGATAAGCGTTGGCGCATCATATTGGCGTATTTTTTCAAAGCGATTTCTTGACATTGTGTTCTGCATTGCTCCAAATGCGTACTCCCCCCAATATGAACGAACATTTGGGTAGCGAAAAACTGACATCAAAAATAAAATCCCAATAAATTGTCGAATTTCTAAATTGGTTGTAGAAAACGAAGTATTGACATCCTTTTGGGCAGCATACAAATTTGTTTGCTGGGTGATTTGCTCAATGATAGTATCATTCAAAAAGAATTGAAAACACTTGAATGGCGTATCCAGATTTTTAAGCACTCCGAGGTCAGGCTCAGTAAAGGATATTGCAGATTTATCCATGACTAGGTTCGGTTGGCGCCACAACATCTTTTTGAAAAGCGGTGATTTTGGGTCGAAAGCCCAAACAGATCCTACGAATTCAGCTATTGTGCTTTCTTTAACATGAGCAATATTATGCTCAGCAGGCGCTTTGCGTTTGCGTTTCTGTGCTTGAGGTGAAGTGGATGCAATCGAACTTGAGGGTGACAACAATTTTGCAAAAGGAGTAGGACTTCCGCTTGAAGTTACACAATTCTCTCTAGCCAACATCGAATCCGACATATGTAGCACTTTTCAATCGATTCTTCATCTTCCTCATTGACAGGAAGCGCTGCCTCGCAAACATCATCAGTCAAATCGTCCTCCAATTCTTCTTCTCCGTCCGTATCAATGTCAAAATCAATTGAATTTAAAAATTTTTCAATCTCCACGTCGGAAAGAGCTGAAGCTTATTCACTTGGCGTCGTTTCATGTCTACTGAAGCAATTATTTGTACTTTAATTTGGGTGCATGTCATAACGCCCAACAAACAATTGTGTCATAGCGCCCGCGGGCGTTCTGTCACTTTTGAAAGTGTCATAACGCCCGCGGGCTTTATGTCATTTTTCTTGTGGGCCTTATGACACTATGAGAAGTGCATTAACGCCCGAACCTAATAATAATGAAATACGTGGTATAAATCAGTGGCGTACGCAGGGGGGGGTTTGGGGGTTAAACCCCCCCCCCTTGGGGGGAATTTTTATATGCGAAATACTACTATACTAAAATTTTTGTTCTGAAACCCCCCCCTGAAAAAATCCTGCGTACGCTACTGGTATAAATAGCCGCCCAGCATAATTTCTTGTGAGAATAGACTGCTCAATAACGTAAGAATCGCGCGATTTTTATGTAAAAAAATTTTTGCTTGCGCTTTTAATAAAGTAAATTTAAATACAAAATTGTGTTAACATTTCATTTACAATTTTATATTCATAAACAGATTCCATTTCACGTGCACTTAGTTTCGAGATCAATCACAAACTAAATAGAATATTATTGTGCCAAAAACATGTAAAGCGCGATTGCAAACGAGATAACACATTCAACTGTACTTTTAATAACGGTACTTTCATTGATTCTTGATAAACTTTGCAAGTTTTAAGAAATTGAGGACGTTATGACACAGGTTGAAAATGTCATAAGGCCCACGGGCGCTGTGACATTTTCGGTGCGGGTGATGTGACACTTTTAAATGTGTCATAGCGCCCGTGGGCGCTATGACACTGGGCGTTATGACATGCACCCCTTTAATTTGTCATAGGTTGTTCCACTTTCAAACTTAGGTTATAATTTTTTTCCCGAATTGTCCCAAGACCGCCTCTAGACGGGATACCTTATAAAAGCAATAGAAAGCTAACGAAAACTTATTTTTAGTGTGGGTTTCGTATTTTGAGTCCCTTGAGACTACACGGTACAATTTTTTTCCAGCAGCAAACTTTTTATATGTGTTGAAGGAGATCATCAGCCTCATTATTATGTATATAATTACTTGCTCATTCCCATTTGAATATTGTATATTGTTTATCAAGTTCTAATCATTTAACCCACATTGTACACACACTATTACTGTAAGCCCTTAACCGCTCACGAAGAGCTTTTGTTATACACGCACTCTCAGTTTACTTCATTGAAATCATTAAAGTTAGTTGATATTGGAGATCGAAAGCAAGCAGACGACTTCTTATTTTGTCCAATTAACTCTGCACAGGGCAGAGTCCAAATATTTCAACTCAACACTCTGCACAAGGGCAGAGTCCTAACATTTTGGCGACCGCAGACAGGACCTCTGCATTTGGCAAGTCCCACCATAAAACCTTTAAAAGTTTTTAGAATCGTTATTTGAAAAGCCAACTACGTGCTTCCAAGAAACTCAATCGGAGTGACTTGCACTGGAGGAGACCTGGATTCCCACCAATTGAAGACGTAGCCACAGCTTTATTGCCTCATTGGAGCAGTAATTTGGATTCGTTGTGACGGCACCTTCGTCATACGTACATCATACATCATCATCGCATCGTGTTCATCAGTGTGTTCATCGTAGTTACAGCACATAACCTGCATCAGCATCGTGTTCATCAAAGCCGTTGCTTCGAGACCAGCGCACAAGAGAATCGACGATTACAGCGCTGCCTACACCGACTTCGCTATCTACATAGTACCGCAATACTTGCAAGTACTGAAACCGTAAGCTAACCACTCGCATGACAGCAAAGAGAAATTAAATAAAAGCTCATTTATTTCTCTTCATCGTTTATTCTTCCACAATCCACTATCACTACCTTTCGCTCATCGTTGCTGGTTTCCCTCTCTTAAAATGACTCCTCCCTTGACTAAGCCTGAGTTAAGTTCTTTAAGACAGCAAAGAAAAACCATGTTGAAAAATATATCAAACTTGAAAGCTCGCATAGATATTAAAAGTGATTTGGCTACTCTTGAATGTCAATTACAGATTCTGGAGTCATATTTTCTGCAAATTCTGGAAGTGCAATCGCAAATCGAAAAACTAGATGCTCAAGATACTAGCCGTGAAGAAGTTGAAAATGTTTATATTGAAACTAAGGCAGTTATTCTCAGGCGGCTTGGCGCAAATAGGAAAGATAGATCACTTGAGCAAAGTTTTCTTAATTCAACAACATCCGCTAGTGGTCATCATAATCGTTTGCCTTTGCTTAAATTACCAAAGTTTGATGGAAAGTACGGTGATTATACAAAATTCATCACTGCCTTCAACAACTTGGTAGATGATGACCCATTAATTTCTGCTGTTGACAAGTTCAATTATTTACTAAGCTGTCTCTCAGGTCCTGCTCTGAATGTCATTTTACCCTTTCAAGTGACTGAAGAAAACTACCCTAAGGCATTGACTCAATTAAAAGAACGATATGACAAGAAAGTTCTTATTTTCGTAGAACATATAGCTAGCCTGTTCGATGTTCCGGCCATGAAAAAGTCAGACCCAGCCAGTCTCCGTGTGATCTTAGATACAGTAGCTGCACTTCGTGGATCACTGCTTTCATTAGGGAAAGAGGAAGATGTGATGAATGCCATATTAATTCATCTTGTTTTATTGAAGCTGGATTCCGATTCAAAACAGGCATATGATCGAGTTCAAGAATATGAGACATTGCCAGCCTGGGATAATTGCTACCGAACGCTCAGCCGTCATTGTCAATTCTTAGAGAGCAATTCTAAACATATAGCCGAGCCTAAGCCAGTTGTAAAAGATCGCCCAGGTCAAAGCAAAAAGGCATTTATTGCTTCTCAAAATAGCTGCCAAAAGTGTGCAGCAACGGATCATATCCTTGCAGGTTGTCCATCGTTTACATCATTAACTGTTGCTGAAAGATATACATTTGTAAAGCAGGCTTCTTTATGTCTCAACTGTTTGCGCAAGGGTCACATGGCTGCTAAATGTTTTACGAAGTCTCGATGCCGCGTGTGCCAAGGATTGCATCATACCTCCTTACATAAAGGAACTCCGTCGGACCAAGTCACATCTTTACCCTTTCAACTACCAATTCACTCAGTGCAAGAGCCAACCCATGCGATCTCTATGATTTTACGCCACTCACGACGCGCGTTAATCCCTACAGCAATTGTTCTGATTCGAGATAAGTTCGGCATATTTCAGCCTGCTCGAGCATTGCTCGATTCGGGTTCAGAAATCAATTTCGTATCAGAAGAACTCGCCAAGAGACTTCAACTCAAGTTTCAAAGACAAAATTATGAAATATCTGGTATAGGAGATGTCCGCTCACAAATGAAATTCGCAGTAACGACTACAATTAGGTCTAGACTTTCACCCAAAGAATGGTCACTGCAGTTTGCCGTTACTAAGACAATCTCGATTAGTCAGCCTGAACGTTTTATTGACACTGCATCATGGAGTTTACCCGATGGAATTGACTTGGCAGATCCTTTGTTCTTTAAACCTCAACGAATAGATCTGCTCATAAGCACACAGGAATTCTTTGATTTGATCACAGAAGGAAAAATTACCCTTGGTCCTGGCTTACCTTGTTTGATAAACACTGCCCTGGGTTGGATAGTAGGCGGAAAAATCAATGAAGTTTCCCACTCAGCCCCTTATACGTGCAATATGGCACGTACCGTGAACGTAAATAATCTATTGGAAAGATTTTGGCAGATTGAAGAGTTTGTGTCTCCTGACCCCAATGAGCAGATTCTTAGTCAGGAAGAGCAGAAGTGTGAAAATCACTTTCAGGAACATACCATATTTCTGCAGTCAGGGCGCGTTCAGGTTCGACTACCGTTTAAGGAGTCACCAAAGAAGCTTGGAAAATCCTTTGAAATTGCGAAACATAGATTTCTGCAGCTTGAGCGTCGTCTAGAGCGTCAACCGATACTTAAAGAAATGTACATCAACTTTATGGATGAATATTTAGCCTTAAAGCATATGGAACCTTTGCCAGCGTTTGACCCAAAGAAGCCTCATTATATAATTCCTCATCATGGCGTCATTCGACCAGAAAGTGAGACTACCAAACTTCGTGCAGTCTTCGACGCTTCTTGCAAGACATCGTCAAACATTTCACTAAATGAAATCCTATATGTGGGTCCGTCTATCCAACAAAATCTTATATTGACAATGCTTTCATTTCGCTTATATCGCCATGCACTTACGGCCGATATTTCGAAAATGTATCGGCAGTTCATTGTCGACCCTCATGATCGGATCTATCAACTGATTCTATGGAGACGATCACCCAATGATTCGTTGGAATTATACCAGTTAAACACTGTAACCTATGGCATGTCTTGTGCCCCATACCTTGCAATCCGCAGTCTCAAATTTATAGCAGACCACTTTAAAAAGGAATTTCCTATTGGAGCAGCCGTTCTTGAAGAAAATATGTACGTTGACGACCTTCTCACAGGAGCAGAAAGTGCTGAAGAGCTGGAGAAGATCATAGCAGAGATTACCAATATACTCTCTAAGGCGGGACTAGAGCTCGCTAAATGGAATACAAGTCTTTCAGAAGCAGATTCAGAATTTCATTTCAAACTAGACAGTAAGGAGATTACCAAAGCACTGGGCATGTCGTGGCAGCCAAAGAAGGATCTCTTTTGTTTTCGCTACAGTCTACCAACTTGTACTGTTCCCACCAAAAGAACTGTACTGTCTGTTACTGCTCGCTTGTATGATATTCTTGGCCTTGTATCTCCAGTAGTTGTTCGCTGCAAAATTTTCCTTCAGGAGCTATGTATAAATGGTCTTGAATGGGATGATGTTCTTCCTGCTGATCTAGAGACTCAGTGGAAGCAGATTGAAACAGACTTACACAACCTAAACAACATTGAAATCCCAAGATTTGTAAATTCTTCATTGAATTACACATGTGAAATACACGGCTTTTCAGATGCATCTGAACGCGCCTACGGATGCTGCATCTATTTGAGAGCATATATAGAAGGAGCATTCACGACATCATTAATCATCGCAAAATCCAGAGTTGCGCCACTTAAAGCAATCTCACTTCCTCGTTTGGAATTATGCGCTGCCTTTTTATTATGCAAAACTTGGCTGAAAATCAAACACAAGCTTGAAACCTTTATCGATAGAATTTTCTTTTGGACAGACTCCAAAATTGTCTTGCATTGGCTCAAAATGCACTCTTCAAAACTACACTGCTTTGTGGCTAATCGCATTTCGGAAATGCAGTCTATTGCGCCCAACGTAAATTGGAGGCACGTTCCTGGTAAAGACAACCCAGCAGACATAGTATCCCGAGGATGCCAAGCTAGTGAGCTGAATGGAACTATTTGGTTCACTGGACCATCATTTTTATCTCAAGACGCAGCTCAATGGCCTCAACCTTCGTTGGACACCAAAATTAACGAATCAGATTTGGAGCAGCGGAAGGCAGTAGTTTTAAAGTGTAGTGGTAGTGGCAACGAGGGATCTTTAATTGACCAGATTTTATCCAAAGTGTCATCCTATCGTCGTGCTTTGCGAGTTATGGCATTCGTGTTGCGAGTCTTCAATAAAGTTAAAGCGAGTCGAGGTTATCCTGTAGAAAAAGCGATTTACACATCAGCAACTGAATTGCGCAACACATTCAATTTCATTGTATCCCAAATTCAAGAACAAACTTATGCCAAGGAAATAAGTCTCTTGAAAGCCAACAAGGTTCTTTCACCTGAATTTCAAAGATTAAACCTCTTCTTAAACGAAGTTAATATAGACCACAAATCTGTGCCTGTCCTGCGAGTAGCTGGTCGCCTAGCAAAGGCGCCAATATCCTTCGATGCCAAATTTCCTCTGCTACTTCCGAAGAAACATTGCTTCACTTTCAGATTTGTTGATCATTTGCACCGACAAAATCTTCATGCTGGATCCAAAGTATTAATTGGTCTACTTCGTCTACAAGTATGGATCATCAATGCGCGGGAGGTGGCACGAAAGGTGGTCAGAAGCTGCATCCATTGCTATCACTACAAGCCTCAACTACTGGGTCAAATCATGAGTGTCCAACCGACCATTTCTTGTATCCGGAGTTGACCTTTGCGGACCATTCCTCACGTCCTATCGAATCCGAAGCAAGGTTCCCTACAAGACTTACTTGGCTGTTTTCGTCTGCTTTTCTTCAAAGGCAGTCCATGTTGAACTCATTTCCGATTTGTCGTCTAATAATTTTATTCTCTGTTTAAAGCGCTTCATTGGACGCAGGGGTATCCCTTACCGCATTTACTGCGATAACGCCACTAATTTTGTGGGTGCTCAATCACAGTTGGCCGACTTTAAGCAGCAGTTCTTCGGACAACAAAATTCATCAAACTTGGATACCTTCAGCAGCAGCATGGGCTTTGAGTTTAAGTTCATCCCTCCTCGCGCTCCTCATTTTGGTGGCTTATGGGAGGCTGCGGTTAAATCGATGAAGAGCCTTCTCGTCAAGCAGCTGACAAGCGCCAGGCTTACCTATGAAGAATTGCAATCTGTTGCAATTGAAGCTGAAGCAGTTCTCAATTCCCGGCCAATTGCACCATTAAATGAAGACCCTAATGATGGTGAAGCGCTGACCCCAGCGCACTTGCTTATTGGGTGCTCGTTGAAAGCACTACCTGAACCTGCAGTTGAGGACAACAGGCCATCTTATCTAACGCGGTGGCAGCAGGTGACATACCTGAAACAACGCTTTTGGGAGCTGTGGAGACGCGATTACCTACATACATTACAGTTGCGTTCCAAATGGCTCAGCCCAGTGGCCAACATCGAATGTGGTCAGGTTGTTCTGGTTCATGAGGACAATCAACCTCCCCAAGAATGGCTATTGGGGCGTATAACCAACACTCACGCCGGCACTGACGGACGAGTCAGAGTGGCCGACGTAAGGACGAAGAAGGGAACAATTCGCCGGCCGATTTGCAAGCTAGCTCCGCTTCCAAGGCAAGAAGTTTAGTGAAAGAATCTTGGACCTTTCACCGGGCGGAGTATGTTGAAGGAGATCATCAGCCTCATTATTATGTATTTAATTACTTGCTCATTCCCATTTGAATATTGTATATTGTTTATCCAGTTCTAATCATCTATCCCACATTGTACACACACTATTACTGTAAGCCCTTAACCGCTCACGAAGAGCTTTTGTTATACACGCACTCTCAGTTTACCTCATTGAAATCATTAAAGTCAGTTGATATTGGAGATCGAAAGCAAGCAGACGACTTCTTATTTGTCCAATTAACTCTGCACAGGGCAGAGTCCAAATATTGCAACTCAACACTTGCTTCACTGTGTGTAAGAGAGACACTGTCACATTTCGCTCTTCTTGGGGAACCTTGCTTTACATCAGTGCCGGCCAAATGGAGAGGACAGAATAGTGTGCAAGAGAGCTCTCTCCAGACCACAGCCGGTGCACACCGATGCACACAATCAAGAGTTCATCACGCGATTGCATAAAAACACGACTGACTTCTGCTTCTGCTAGCTATGGGTGGCCGGCACTGCTTTTCATCGACTTACGCAACAGTATTGGCTCGACGTTTTTCCAAACTATGAATAAAATAGACAAACAAATAAAAATTAGTGCGCACCTTTTCAATCAAATGACAGCAACACAATAAAACTTTGGAGTTCCGAAAAGAAAGCACGGTCAGTGAACGCCAGTGAATACCTGTTATAGTGTGATCATGGGCAGAACTAGATTCTAACAATTTACCCCAAATGCATATTTGCTTAATATCAAACAAGCTCAAGAGAATGACATTAAAATTTTATGAATTGGGCTGCGAACCGGTACGTACCGGTATACTGAAATTAGAATCCAGGTACCGATACGCAACCGAATGCCGAGATAAATTGATTCCCTGCACACATTACCAAAAAAACTTGATTTTTGCTCCTTAAAATATCAGCAAAGTCACACAGAATGACTTCTACTTACCCCGTTAATTTATCAACCGCACTACACAACTTGGGTACACTTTTCCACATATAAAGCCGACAATTTAGACAAGTTTTTTACAATTTATTTTAAAATTATTGATTTGAATATTCAGGGTAAAAAATTTGAAATATTTGATTTAGTTATTGATTCTAATTTGTAGCTTGTGGGACGAATAAGCAGTTGCACCGATTTTAAACTTGTAGGATGACTCCAGCTCATGCCGTCCTTGTGATTACCTCCGTGCGGGTAATACTTTGCATTGGGAAAACTGAAAATATAATTATTAAATCTAAATTTCTGAATACTAAACATCTTTCAAATATTTTGTTACTTACCAATACCCACAAGTGGAATACCACCAGCCACTATGATGATACACTGCGCAGTTTTCATCAACCAATAAATCGTTATCACGATCTTTTGTTGTAAATTTGAGACCATGCTCACTATTCCATGAAATGCCATATTCACGACTACATCCCTTCACCATGAGAACAAAACCTTCCTCCTCGCTGCCTACCTTAAAGTTGTTACAAGTTTCAAACTTAACTTTACCATCGAAATATTCAAGATGTGCATAGAACTCATGTGGTTCGTGGTTGGTTAACAAATGAATTTTCTGCAACCCTAAAAAGAACTCCCCGTCAAAGCTTCCAAATCCTACACTATAGTTGTACCAATTTCGGTCAAAGTCTACACTTCCGTTAAATCGTTTTTGAATAACCGTCCAACCAGAACCTGCTACATCTATATTACTTTCACATCGAACAAAGAAGTGACTTTTTTGAGGAAGATTAATATAATGAACACCTGAAGGATTTTCAATACGACTGCAACTGGATGGGACCACTTTGTCAACTAAGTCTCTGCACTCTGATAGGTTTGCTTTAAGTTTAATTGATTCGGCTTCTGTAAAGTTTTTAGAATTTTGTAGGCTTTCGATTTGATGCCCCAAATCAGCTTTGGCCTTTGATAGTTCATTCTCAATTTTAATTTTTTCGCCATTTAAATATTTGTTGTTATTTTCTAGACTTTTGATTTGTTGCTCTAAACTAGCTTTGTCCGCTGACACCATTCTGAATTTTCTCTCAATTTCACCCTTTTCGTCTCTTAAAAATTGGTTGTAATTTTCTAGTTTTTTGATTTGATCCTCTAAGTCAGCTATCGATTTATTGGTATTGGATTTAATTTCATTCGTTTCCTTTTCATGCTGCAATTTTAATTGATCGATCTCCGCTTTATGTTCCGTTTCCTTATCTAATTGGTCTCTAACCTGGCTAATAAAGTGACTGATCAGTTCATTATTAAAGCTCAAGTCTTTCCCTTTCACGGACTGCAATTTGTTGGCCTCTAGTTTCTCAACTTTTTCATGTAACATATTGATGTACAAAATTAAATGGTTGCACGTCTTGAAACTTTGTGCAGCACAGATGTCGTCTAAGTCCGTCGGAACATGGCGGAACTAGCAACACACAAATAAAATTGAAATATTTCTTGTTATCATACTTCGCTGTTTTAATACATTCAAATGACTTACATCATTTTGTGATCCTGCATAAGAGCACTCCGCCTCGATATTGATCAGTTCATTATTAAAGCTCATGTCTTTCCCTTTCACGGACTGCAATTTGTTGGCCTCTAGTTTCTCAACTTTTTCATGTAACATATTGATGTACAAAATTAAATGGTTGCACGTCTTGAAACTTTGTGCAGCACAGATGTCGTCTAAGTCCGTCGGAACATGGCGGAACTAGCAACACACAAATAAAATTGAAATATTTCTTGTTATCATACTTCGCTGTTTTAATACATTCAAATGACTTACATCATTTTGTGATCCTGCATAAGAGCACTCCGCCTCGATATTGTAAATTAGCATACACAGTCCATAGATTGCAATTACTCCAAGAATATTGGTTTTCATTTTGGTAAATTTGACTTCTCGATACGTTCGCCAATGAAACAAAACTAAATGAATTCAAAAATAACATTCAGCATTAAAGCTAAGCGATGAGACTTAGCTACTGATAAGATGTCAACTGTCAAGTAGAACGTCAAATTTCGATGGGTCAGGGCGAAAGTTTGACTCTGAGATAAACAGTGTTTCTTGGAAATATATTTTTGAAAATCACAATCGCCTGTGCCTTGGCTTATCAATATATTTGTACATAAATATTGAATCATTTAAGTTGTTGTAGATTGATACTCACTTTATTTAAATATAATTTACAAAAATGTCTTGTCTCTGAGTTTCTTCTTTGAGAATCATTAGAGGGGATTCTCCATGTCGAAGCTGTTTTTAGACCTTTTTAAAAAAATATTATTATATTATATTATTCGCCAATGAAACAAAACTAAATGAATTCAAAAATAACATTCAGCATTAAAGCTAAGCGATGAGACTTAGCTACTGATAAGATGTCAACTGTCAAGTAGAACGTCAAATTTCGATGGGTCAGGGCGAAAGTTTGACTCCGAGATAAACAGTGTTTCTTGGAAATATATTTTTGAAAATCACAATCGCCTGTGCCTTGGCTTATCAATATATTTGTACATAAATATTGAATCATTTAAGTTGTTGTAGATTGATACTCACTTTATTTAAATATAATTTACAAAAATGTCTTGTCTCTGAGTTTCTTCTTTGAGAATCATTAGAGGGGATTCTCCATGTCGAAGCTGTTTTTAGACCTTTTTAAAAAAAATATTATTTGAAAACGCAGGGATTTTTTAACTCCGTTTTTTGGATTCGGGCGTCCCTAGTTAAAGAACGAGCGGCTGGTCAGTTGTCTCCGAGCACCTGGAGAGTCAGGACAGGCATTTTCACGCGACGTGTTTCTGTAAGTGGCGCAAGCCGGCAACAGGTACGCGATTAAATTCTGTGTGAAGCTCGGTTAATCTGCGACAGAGACGTTTGATATGATCAAGCAGGATCAACCAGATGTTGCTTTAGGAAGAAGTGGTGTGTTTCGGTGGCACCAGACCTTTGTGGAGGGCCGGGGAAGAGGTCGCCGATTAAGACCGTGGTGGAAGACCTTCGACTTCGACAAACACCGACAAAGTGACCAAAATCTGTGGTTCATGACATTGTGACGGAGCATTTGAACATGTGCAAGTTGTGCACGAAGATGGTCCCAGAAGTGAACATGAAAAGGACCCGGAGAATGCCTCCCGTAACGCCTTCAATACTTAGAAATCGCGCTGGCAGCGCTGCATCGACGCAGACGTTGCCTATTTTGAAATTATTTTTTTAAAAATTTTAACGATTGACGGAATAAATTTTTTAAATCGACTCAGTCCTATAAGTAGTAATAGTATGTAGTAGTAATAGCAGTAGTTTTATTGACTCAATTTTATGGTTTCATATTTATCATTTACACATTAATTTCTTCTGGGGCATGGTTTATAAAAAACCGTCAGCCCACCTCGCATGCTGCAATACGTCACTGCGTCAGGTACTACACCGGACTTCCCCGTTCGTCACGAGATATCCGATCGTCCCCCTCGAACCGTGAAATACTACAGACATTTACAATTAGGACACAAAATTATACATATTTTTACGAGTATAATAATAAATTACACATTACAAATACTAAACTACCTAGACGAATTCGGTTATTACAAGTTTCCTAAAGCTAATTTCAGTCTCTAAGTACACAGAGAAAAAAAAATGCAAAAGCTACACGAAAATGTAGGATTTCTACACGTTTCGACCGGGATTTTCAACCCATTACTTTTGTGTAGCTTTTCTGCACGAAGCATGTTGAAATGAGAAAGCTAAACGCGGCGTGCAGAAAAGCTACACGCGCCATGTATAATTCAGAAAGCCAGACTCGCGTGCAGAAATCTACACAAAAGTAGTGGGTTGAAAATCCTACATTTTCATGTACCTTTTTATTTTTTTGTTTTTTTTACAAATTTATATTTTTTTTACTTACTCTGGTAGATTTGAAATCCCGGCCCCTTGGACTGCAACACGATTGGAATGATGTTTTAGACGTCTCCGCCACGTAACGCGTGTAAGGCAAGGCCTCTAAGACATTACTTGTATTGAATCTGCTAAAGGCACAATCCAATATTTGCTTGCTTGTAATTCTCAAGTTCTAATTCAACGCAATCGCTATTTATATATAGCCAACAGAAATTTGCGCACGATTCGTGTCGATTTTCAATACGTAGCGTTTAGATTTTGTAAAATTTAGAAATTTAGAAATTCCACACGTCACGTGTGACAACCCGCTTGCAAAACGAAAAATACAAGAATTCAGTACTGATGTGGAGCTACATTTTTCGTGTAGAATTTCCACACGCGCGTGTAGGATTTCAATATCCAAACGTTTATGTAGAAAACCTAAACGTCCGTGTGGTATTCAGATTGCTGCATGAAAAATTTAAAATTATTTGGGGAAATGAGCTGATTTTCTAATGTCGTGTAGACTTTGCCTTTGCCCACGCAGCATTTAACTTTTCTACATATGCATTTAGATTTTAAATTTTTACACGTCGCGTGTAGCTTTTCTGCACGTCGCATGTAGCTTTTCTGCACGTCGCGTGTGGCTTTCTGAATTCTACTCGCAGCGTGTGCAATTTAACATGGTTTAGGTTTGACGTTTCTACACGCGGCGTGTAGCCAATTTTGTATTCTCTGTGTAGTTCTTAAGTTAGCCCAATTTTCGTCACCCTGTCCGTTTAGTATTCCTATCACTTCTTCCTCTGTTAGCATATGTTTTTATACACTTGAAAAGTGTATTATAATTTTGCCCAGAAGTGTGCAACGCATAGAAGGAATCATCTCCGACCACATAAAGTATATATATTCTTGATCAGCATGACGAGCTGAGTCGATTAAGCTTTGTCCGTCCGTCTGTCCGTCTGTCTGTTTCTACGCGAACTAGTCCCTCAGTTTTGGAGCTATCGAGCTGAAACTTTGCACAGAGTCTTCTTTTTACTGCACGCTGCTAATATGTCGGAACCGACCGGATCGGATGACTACTTCTTGTAGCTTCCATACAAATGTTCGTTCGGAAAATGGATTTTAGTAAGAAAAACTGTGTAGCAAGCACACCTCTGGTGGTACATAAATACCACATACCCTATGCTGTACATACCCACATACCCTATGCTGTACATACCATACCTATACTGCACATACTCACATATCCCATACTGTATATATATCACACATACTCTTAGCTTTACACATGCTTCACACTGTCTACAGACACACTAATACGAATGTAATATAGGTTAAGCGCAGCCGAACGCACGAAATAAAGATCAGTTCTTCTGCAGCAACGAAAGTGAACGCGTGTTATTCTTTGCCTACAATCGGTTTGTTCTCAATATTACTGCTCTTAAACACGGTCATGGGTAATATGTAATGTTTTTAAGCTGATCTGCGAAGATTGGTCGAAGTCGCTAACCGTTGAGACAAGCTATTTCAAGTGTATCAAAACTTCGGTACAGACTAAGTTAGCTTTGCCTTTCTCGTTTTAAAATATCTCATGTCTTCCACCTCGTTCATATTAAAGTGCAATTTCTTGTAGCAACACGTTGATTTGTGCTGCCTTGCAGGCATATGAGGCCACCTCTCGTTTTCAGTATCCACATTATCTTACTTCTTGAAGATGATTGCAATATGTAGGTCCTTTGGACTAATCAAGCAGCCTATATTTGCGTTGTTCGATACTTCTTGCCTTAGTCACATAGTCCTGTAGTCCTCTTTCTTTAAGTTTAGTCAGCGAATTTCCGCATTCTAGTTCCCATGCCTGTGTCGTCTGATTTTCTTCTAAATCTATTCCGCACTCTTTTATTTTGTTCAGCAGAGTATTATACCACGAGACCTATTTTTCTCGAATTTTGCGCAAAAGGATACTTGGTAGTCTGTCGCTTGCGTAGTCAAATAACAAACTCAGTCCTATTACATTCCGGACAAACCCTGTAAACCCTTGGAGAGGGTATATTAAATTTGTCTGGATGTTTGTAACGCATAGAAGGAAGTATCTCCGACCACATAAAGTATATATATTCTAGCTCTGTAGCTTTTGGACTTGGAACTTTGAGCTAAAGCTTAAGCTTATTTACACCAAAAAGTTAAAGACATGGTAGCTTGTCCTATTTTTACCTTCATTGTTTTTTGAAGTTCCCAACGGATTAAAACATTGATTGTATGGTAAGACAGGTGAAGCGTTGTGTTCTCCAGCGATAAGCCTACTGAAGATTCATTCGGGAGAATGATAAAACGGTACCGTACAGGCAACCAGCTCATTTTTGGTGTACAATAATGCATAAGTTGTTTTCAGTTGTGAACAAACACAACTTTTTCGGACCTAGAGCCAGCATAAACTCTCTAAATAAAAATAAAAGGAGAAGGCCAAACTAACTTCGTCTTTGACAAAGTTTTTACACCCTTCCAAGTGAGTTGAAACATTAGAGCTTAAGAACTTAGCAATAAAATCAAACAATTTTCTAACTTAAACCCATTTTCCGGACGATGGTTACTATGGCAGCTACAACATACAGTCATCTGATTTTGAACAAAATGTGCAAGGCAGTGTGAAAGCATTTAATATTAGTATCAGCCGAGTTTGGGGACACTAACATTAAAATCCTTCGACACACCAATAAGGTCGAGGTTCTTTGAAGCTCTATCAACTTTTGGTATACCAGCAAAGTACGTTCGACTTTGCATGATGACGTTGAGAATTGAAAATTGGAAAGAACCTCTCCGAACCAGTTGATACCAAAAGAGGCTTTATTCAGGGTGATATTTTATCGTGTGACTTCTTTAATCTACTGATGGAATATGCCAACAGAACGTGCGCATTTTTTTATAAAGATCTAATGCTACTCGCTTATGCCGATGATATTGACATTATCGACAAAACCGAACGGGCGGTAAGCAGGGCGTTTTCGGAGATTGAAAGGCAGTCTGAACTAATGGGTCTAGCGGTAAATGAGGACAAAACGAAAGACAATATGTTTCAATGGGAGAGTATAACTTGAAAGTTGTAGAGGATTTTGTCTACCTCGGAACGATGATAACCAGCGACAACCACATCAGCCTGGAAATCCGACGAAGAATCACTCTCGCAAACCGATGCTACTATGGGCTCAGTAGGGAGCTCAAGAGCAGAGAACGCAAATAGCGCGAAGAACGAAAATAGCGTTATACAAGTTGCTTACCATCCCAGACCTGCAATACGGCGCAGAAGCATGGACAATGACAGCAGCGGATGAGGCAGCGAATGGAGTGTTCGAACGAAAAATTCTTCGGAGGATTTATGGACCTTTAAAAGATGGCGATGATTTTCGCATTCGAAAGAATACCGAACTGTATGAGCTCTATGGTGACACCTGTCTTGTCAAGAGCATAAAGCAACAGCGGCTGCGCTGGTAAGGTCATGTCACCCGGATGGACGAAGAAGCTCCAGTAAAAAAGGCTTATAAATCGAAGGCGGCTGACTATGGAGGCGGCAAAAGAGGGAGACCTCCACTAAGATGGGAAGAACAGCTTGGTATGACCAACTGGCGCCAGCTCGTACGGAGCAGAAGCGACTGGAGGGCATTAATTGCAGAGGTCGAGACCGTCAAACGGTTGTGATGGTCAGCAAAGAAGAAGAAGAAGAAGTCCTGTGCCTGCCGCGCAAAGACGTTTGGCAGAACTATGCGAACTATGAGACCAGTGCCTGCCGCTAGGCCTTTTCCATCAGCTTTAGATATGTGGACTTCTATGTGGCTTGCCACCATGCCTATATGCCGTGAAGAAGTATCGGTCGTATAACTGATATGAAGAGCCAGTGCGTTAGCGTTGGTGATAGGCCCCAACTGCTGCTAAGCATCTTCTGGGATGCATATACCTCATTGGTTGCCTTTTGCACCATTGATTGTTTGTCAAAATATTTTATCATATTTTTTTAACCGACTTTCCTCAGTCTATCTCAGTCTTGTCTATTCCAGTTTTAGCTTGCCAAACGGCTGATCCAATCTGAAAATGAATCACAGAATGCACATTCCATTTCGAATAACTTACCAGTCACGGCTGTCACTCCATCAAGCATCCTTGGTCCAATTCTTAATCCCCAGCCCCTTCCCCCTTCGTTTCGTTAATAACCGAAAATCCGAAGTGTGTAACAAATGCGAATAATAGAAATCATCGTCATCGTCAGCTACCATCGTCACAGATATCAACATGTCAAGGCATTCTCAAGGCTGTCAATGGCAGCTAACGCTCAAACAGCCATGATGGCAGCATAACAGGGTGAATCAAGCTTGAAGAGTTGTTAACTTCGAGGGGTTACCAGCTCTTCGCCTTGCCCCACCTTGTTATTGCTTACAAACACACACAGCTGTGTCCTGGACTTGCACTGTCATTGAAAAGCTCTCCAGGTTGTGTTGTTTACGCACTCGCGTTTCCCTCTCTGTTTTTCCTTTTGCTCTCTCTCAGTCACTTGAATGTAACCTTTGGTAAGGTTAAATGTGAGCAAAGCTACCGCCGAGTTTGCTGCACTGAGAGAAAAGTGGGGTGATTTATTAAGAATTTTTTTTTAATATTCTTTTTTCAGATATCATGCGTAAATGGTGTCATTGTGTCATCTTATTATACTCTGTACCAAAGGTACACAGAGTATATTAAGTTTGTGCAAAAGTATGAAACATGGAAAATAGAATCGTTTTCCACCCCATAAAGTATATGTATTCTTGATCCGTATATTCTCGGTCCGTCTTTCCGTTTGTATGAACGAAGAGATCTCAGAGATTTTAATATGGTACTCAAACTTCTTATACTTTCAGGCAGATCACACCTCCCCCCGCCCCCGCAGTTTGGAAAAAACGTCATATCTCCCACTGTTTTGTAGTTATGTGGTTTTTACCTTCTATTTATTTGTTTTATATTTAGTAATCAAGATTGCTTATTAATATGCCGCGGGAATGATAAAGATCTGATGAATGATACTCATGCTATGACCTTAAGAGTGCTCGCTGTCGCAGCACTGCTTTAAACTGCTACTGCAGGTACAGAGTATATTACTGTCGGGCTTGACCGACTTTTTAACTTGTTTTTGTAAATAATTGTTTGAAAAATAACTATCAAAATACTCACACTGTAAGTGCTTAGACCACTGGTGCCCAAACTCACACAATCAAGATTCGCGCATGTGTGCGTAGCAGCGAAACACGAAGTAAACAACAAGCAAACCAACAAATGCCTTGCAAAAGAAGAAAAAGTCGAGACGGCAAGCTGCCGAGCGTGCTATTTATAGAAGACACTTATTCTCTCTCTCTATGCGTGTATAGGCTGCGATGCCGGCAGAATTATAAGTTCCAATCCCATGGGATAGCCTTTTGGCATTTTGGGCACCACTGGCTTAGATCTAAATATAGATTTAAGAACCGAGCATTTTGAGTTCGTGTGATTTTATATTAATAAAATGTTTCTATATACTTTACTCTAGCTTTTTAACACAACAAGAGCTTTGAATCTTTCGTCACCTAGTCTGGTTCTGTTTGGTTCAAGTATTGGCCCTATTCAGCTAAAAATTGTGTCGCAGACAGAGCTAGGCACAATGGTATTATGCTTATAAAAAAAGTTACGAATATTTGTACAATTAAGTAAAGATTCTAAAGATTTCGGTATTATAGGCAAAATAAGTTAAGACTTCCCTTTCAATAATATTTCACAGGGACCGTAATCATTATAAGCAAAGATTAAAACCCGAACGAATAACGGTTTGGGTTACGGTTACTGTTTTGTCCGATCGCTTTTCTCCGGTTACGGTTATATTACGGTTGTGGGATATCGGCTATGGTACTGGTTACGGTTATTTAACTAATTGTGTTTCGGGTTTTGGTTACGGTTACGGTTATAAATATAAAATATAACTTTGACAAATCATGCCGACAAAAGCGGGAATTTATTAAAAATTCTACTCCTGAATACAAACGCTCAACACTAATTTGTGTGGGTGGAACTGCTAGCAAAACTTTTGATAATACATATTTTTTATGAAGATGTCAGATTGTTGTTAACTAGAACTGTTGGAAATCTCCGACCAACTTGGCTTTGGACTGTTTTCCCCTGATATTTCAATCAAATCATGGTTGTCCATTATTTGATTGTGCAGATTTCATAACAATTTAATACAGTTAATTTTCTGCTAGGCAGATAAAGATATATTATATCTCGGAATTATCAGAATTATTGCACATAGGTGAGCATCATTCTCGATCAGACTTGGTGCTCGGAATTCTAACTCGTGAGACTAAAGTTTGGTCAATGCTGAGATGTTGTTTTTGATTTCAAATTAAGATTGAATCCAGATAGAATACAAGTAACCAAAGCCAGTTGGCCCTGCATTCTTGTTGATGCAACTTTTTTTGGTGCTTTAAATGTAATAATTTCGCTAATATTGTCCCACATCTTAAGTTACAGAAAAAATCATAGTTAG
Organism: Lordiphosa stackelbergi; assembly: GCA_018904235.1. Taxonomy (NCBI): domain Eukaryota; kingdom Metazoa; phylum Arthropoda; class Insecta; order Diptera; family Drosophilidae; genus Lordiphosa; species Lordiphosa stackelbergi. The sequence goes on from JAEIFU010000134.1 coordinate 86,538, forward strand.
CTGATGCCAAATTTGAGCTGTAGTCGTACATTTTTGGATCGGATAAAATAGCCAGAGTCCAGTTTAATATCACATATGTATAAGACATATATAAACGCAGTTTTAGCTAAACAACATAACATTGGACGCTCCTTCATAAAACATGGTATACTTTCAGGCTGACCAATTCTTAACAGAAATATTCGGGGCTTGAATTTACAAATGTGAAATTCTCAAGTCTTTATTTGGCGTAAGAGTCATTTCAATAGAAAACAAAACCATGGTTGGAGTGTGAAAAAGCATAGAAGTCTGCTGATGAGGATTCGGGGACGAATTCGAAACAGTATTGTCCAGACATACCAAATGCTATTCCGATGTAATGTTGTGAGCTATCTCTGTTGAATTGTGTTGATCGCATTAAATTGTTATCAACCATTGACCTTGAGCCAGCGCTGTAAAAAGCACAAAAACTTTGACTAAAATCAATGCAGGTCACTAAAACCCTTATATATATGTAAAAGAAAAGATGAGGATAGTTAAGATTCTGGTTAGCTGCACTCATTCTTTCTCGTTCTTTTTCCTTTGTCCCCGTCAGCAACAGTGCATAGATCAAATAAATTTACGTCAGAGCCGGGCATGCATAACTGAGTGTCAGAGAGAGAAGGGCATATTTCTATGTTCTCTCCATTAGACCAGAGCAGTCCAGCCATAGCTACCAGGGGCCAAGTGCTCTCATGTTTTTATGCAAACGCGAGCAGAACCTATGGTTGTGTAAATCGGTGAACACTGAATTGCCTGTAAAACGACTATAGTCTGGACAGAACTCTCTTGCTCACTACACACAAGCGCACTTTTCTGTCCTCTACATTTGCCCGGCACTGATTAACGTATCAAAGTTTTAGTAGAGGAAAACTGAAATTAACTCGAATGTTTGTTTCTGTTTCGGTACTGATAACCGGTTATGGCAATAAAGGTTATACGGCTACGGTTATAAGAAATAATTTTATTTTCGGTTACGGTTACGGTTTCGGTTACAAATTTTAAAGTGTTTTTAGCGGTTAAGGGTTACGGTTTCGGTTACGGTTTTAATCTCTGATTATAAGTGCTATTTTTATAATCCCAACTTAATGATTATTTATTAATTTTAACTATTTTGCTCATTTCATAATGATTATTTTTTGAGTGTTACTAAACAACTCGGGCTTTAATGATTATTGTCTGAGTGAAAAAATAATAGGGGAGAGTGGGGGGTTTTGATCATAGTTTTTTTTTTCGAACATAACTTCGGCAAAAATCAATTTAATTCAATTCAAATTTTAGGTAAAAAATGAACAAAACTTTCCTCATCACTAGTTTAAAAAAATAAAATTTTGGGTTTCTTTTTATTTCATATTGAAAAAAATTAATTAATCTAAAAGTTCAAAATTCGTGTTTTTATGCCATTATTCTTTATTAAATGAAAAAATGAACAATTTTTCTCATATTCTGAGTTAAGAAATATCAATGAAGAGTGAAAATTGATTGACGGCATCAGGCTTGTTTTCTTTTATATACGAGCACGTTTTGCTTGTGGCTGTTCTATTGTTTGCCTTTCTTAATGTTTTTTTTACTTCTTTGGAGAGTTTTTCCTTTGTTTTATTGCGCGTCATTGCAATTTTCTCATTGAAAGTCAAAACCGACTTTTTTTCAAAGTGGCTCACAACCCCCCATATCTCATTTTTTTTTGGTGACGTCACATAACCAAAAAGAAATTGTTACAAAAAAAAAACATATTTCTATCAAAAAGGCAATTGACCAAAGATATTTCCCTCATACTTACTTTTGGCATTGCGAAAAAATTTTGTATAATATTCACAAGTCAAAAATGAAAAAAAAAACATTTTTTTTTTAAAAAAAGTCGAGTTCTGGTTCACGAACTTAAAGAAGGTGTAGACTGATAGGTTGCTTGCCAAAAGTTAGGTAACAAGAAGGGAGACACATGACATAAACAAAAAGTTTAAATTTATTTTTTTTTGTGGCCAATATTCGAGTGGCTCACAACCCCCAGCGGCTCAGAACCCCCCATTCTCCCCTACTTAAAATATAATGATTATTTGGTGATTTATATTTTTTCGCTCAAAATCATCACTCAAGATGTGGCAGTGGCGATCTGACAACGGATTTCAATAGATGGCGACGAGATAAGACGAAAAAATTATGACCAAGTTTTTTAATTTTTGCTTAGTTTTCAAGATATCCGCCCACAAAAGTACAAAATTTCACTTGACAACAAAAACAATTTTCTGGCCAACCAAAAAGACACAATAAAAAAATTATTTAATTAACTTTACAAAAGGAAGCTTCTGCAGTGGCACCAAATCGCTCTCCCACTTAGGCTACTTTGGGCCCATTGCGATGCCATATTTATTCCCTGTTAACCCTTTTTAGTACCCCGTTACTGAACCATTGTGTGGACAGAATAAATTTGAGCAGAGCTGGGATCTCTAGCCCGGATGTCTCCGAGTGGATAAGTAGCAGAGGTTGACCAAGTGTCCTGAGTCTCCTTCTACTCAAGGCGGGGCAATGGCACAGAAGGTACCGATTCCTTCTCTTCTTCGTCTCCGCAAATTCTGCAGAAGTCATGGTAAGTGACGCCTAGGCGTGCTGCGTGCCTATAAGACAGTGACCCGTGAGGGTCCCCACCAGAAGTGATATGTGGTCCCTTCTCTGACGTAAAAGTGTGTTAGTACGTTTTTGATCGAATGCTGGCCACGTAAGCCTCGCTACTGCACAGGAAGAAATTTTTTCCACCGATTCGAAGCGAGACGAAGTGTTTCAGCATTTGTGTGAAGCTTGTATGTCGCCATAGGCATCCCTATCGTGCTCTTCCCTGAAAGGAGCTCGATGGTGGTAATTATTCTGGCCAGTTTGTCCGCAGACTCATTTCCTTCTATGTTGCGATGACCAGGCACCCATATAAGGTGTATACTGAAATGCCGTGCGATCTCATTCAGAGATGAGCGACATTCCGTTAGTGTTTTAGTATTGTTGGTATGTGTGTTTTAAGCGCTTTAAGGGCTGCTTGACTGTCTGAGTGGAACGATAAGTTCAAATCTAGGTTTGGAGAGAAAACGCCCCCTCCTACTTTTTCGTCGAGCTTAGAGCCATCAGTGTAGATGTTAATGGCGTTAGCTCTGCTGTGGCGAAGGTTGTCCCAATCGTTTCGGCTTGGGATATAGACGTCGTAAAATGTGTCGAAAGTCATTTGTGGATCTCACCTTGGTGGTGTCTTGATGGAGGAAACATCATCATTTATCTTCGGAGCAGCACAAGATAGACTTTGCTGAATTAATGAAAGAACACTGCAGCAAGTAATCTTGTTGTTGGTATTTCTACACCCTATAAGTTTTCTTCTTTGGAAAGAGTACCCTTGTTGATTGTGAACGTAGCATCATTTTTTACATCAAAGCCTCGTGAGTCTTAAGGACACTCACACCTTTTTGTTAATAAAGAGACCGCCATCTTAAAATTATTTTCTGGCCATAAAGCCACAATAAAAAATTTATTTAAAAATATGAAATAATCATTATTTACGGTCCCTGATATTTCAAGTTCAATTTCAATCAAATTTATGCACATAAGTATGTATGCATTGACCATATGTAAATACATAAATTTTAGGTATACAAATTTTTCTTTTTCTTGAAAATAACCGAAATTCCTCAAAGTCCCAAAATTGTACAGATGACCACAATTGATATCGATACTTGGGCGCGAAGAAAAATTTCGCACGCAAAGTACCCAGTACCCTACCTATTGAAGGGGTAATTGAAAATTAAGACCTAGCTAAGGTAAAACGTACTGAAATTTGGCAATATCGAGGTAAGGTGAAAGATACACAAAATATGTAACTAGGCATGTACCTAGGTACTTCGAAACACTGGTGACGAGAGCACATTTCGGGGTAAATGGATACGTTAACAAACTAAATTGTCGCTTCTGGGCTGATGTGCAACCCAAAGAGACTTTCGAACTACCGTTACATCCACAAAAATTCACTGTTTCGTGTGGAATCCGTATTTCTTGAAAAAATTAGGCCGCACAGAACATAACCGTCAATGGCAAACAGTACCGAACTAAGATAAATGACCTTTTGACGACGGTGCTACGGTACACACTGTGCGCGAAACAATGGCTTTATTGAGATATCATTTCGGTGAGCGTCTATTTCACGTTCTGGACTTGTCAACCAACAAAGAGTGATCCAAAGTTGGCCCATCCGAATGGACTATTTACAGCGTAGTCGCAGTCAAGTTTGGAATGAGAAAAGAAAATGTCAGAGATAGTTGTTTCAGCGATTCCATTATCCAATTCCATTTTTTGTGTTTTACTTGTAATTTGAAAAAAAAAAACCTCTTAGTGGATCACCATTTGTTTATTAAAGCTGAAAGTGCTTCAACTAACTAAAGTTTCTGTTAAAATCAGATGCACGGAAACATATTTGATATTAATCTGAAAAACTGAATGCTTTAGCACAGGGTTCCCAAGAAAAAAGAGTGCGCAAATGCGACTGTGTCTCTCTCTAACACACAGTTAGGTATGACCTCGGCAGGCATTCGGTGGGAATTGGCGAGTATGTTTGTCCCCCAGGGGCGATGGATGGGGAACTCTGCTTTAGCAAACACTAGTGTACACTCGGAAAAATATTCATTACTTTGTACTTCAATTATGTACCAAAGTACGTTAGTACGAAAATACTTGATTCAGGAACTACATTATTATTTCAAGAACGATTCGTTGATCCCCGAAATATTTGATATAGGACTGTTTCGACATAAATAAAGTACATTTCGAACTGTATTAAAATCTTATTGAATATACGGTTTGGTTTGTAAGTGTCTTAAATTAAACCCTCTTAACTCTAGAAAAAAGAACAAAATATTCCTTGTTGTGGCCGGGTGTAGCCCAGCGGTAAAAAGTTTTTTAAAATAGCTTTTACACATCCTTAAGAACCGCTTATCCGATCTTTATCATTCCTTCGGCATATCGACACATATTGCTAATTACCAACTATCTTAAGAAGGTACGAATCATCTACAAAACTGTGGGAGATATAACGATTTTTCTAAATTACGGGGGCGGGAGGGGGCGTGGCAAAAATTGAAAATAAACTTGATCTGCCTGCAAGTATAAGAAGCATTTGTCCCATACATGTCAAACCTCTATCTCTTACCATCTCTGGGATCTGTTTGTTCATACGGACGGACGGACAGACAGACGGACGGACAAACGGACAGACGGACATGGCTATATCGACTCGGTTGTTGATGCTGATCTCTAGAGCCAGGCTCTCTACAGCCAGAATGTCAAGATACCCTTTAAATCTCAAACCCAAATAAGAAATCATGAAATCCACAAAAGGGTAGTAAATGGTGGCACTGTAAATAGTTGAATATATCATTAAGAGCCTGAACCTTTGTACATAAAAACTGTACAAAGTGAGAAAAATTAGCGAAAGTATCTCAAAACCGTCATATCCTCGGTGCGGATGTTGTTGCGGTATTTTTCGCGACCATATAAACGAGAAATTTTCAATTCAAATTTCAACGCAAGTTAAACAGTCAAATTTTAGAATTATCATTTATTTATTAGCATCCTTCATGTTTCAAACATTCACTAATTCAATTCGTCATAAAATAAATAATTAAAAACAAGTCAGAGTGTTGCAGTCGAGTGCCCCGACAGCAAAATACCCTGTACGCTTGACTCATTTGCCAAACAGGAAATGCTATGCCTAGGTATTGGGAGGCCATTAAAAGTCATGTTCGTTTGCCTGAACAGTAGAGTCTTGTCGGCGCCTCGAACGACGCAAAGTGTCAGCTGATTGTTCTTGCTGCCTTACACTCGAATCTTGTCGGTGTCTTGACCGTCGCAAGGAGTCATTTCGCTGTTCAGTCTGCCTAAATCTTATATTGCGTCTGAGATCTTGTCGACGCTGACTGTCAATAAGCTGTTCAGCTTCACTATATTCAATATTTGCCCTTCTTTCTCTCTGTGAAGCTGCATTCTGTTCCCTCTCAGTATTAGTCCTTTCTATATTCGACCTATTTATCTGATTCCTAGCCCTTTGCCGTTCAGCTCTATTTAATGCAGAAATTCTACTGGTTCTTGGCATTTTTGAGGTTATTATATCGAATACTTGCACTTTGATGAATATAGATTCCAAAGGGCCAAAAACGTCTTATTTTAGTAAATTTTTTAAATTTTCTTTAATTAATTTTGTAGTTGTTAGAGTTGAGCTAACTTTTTCGACTGAATATATTTACATATTACATGAATTTGAATTTTCTGTTTTTTATAGGCCTGCTTTTCTAATAAATATAAATTTCAAATATATGAAGCGGCGCACTTGCATTACTACGGTATTTTTGCCCGGATCTTATTGTGGTTTTAGAATAGAAAGATCAAATTTCGTACCTATACCTAACTTAATATTATTAAGGTTCAAACTTTAAAATTTTGGCTCTGACAGTTTTTCGCTGTTAAAATAAGGAGGAGGAGGAATTTTCGAAATCTGAAACAAACTTGATCTGGGTACGGTATACTCCTACATACAAGCAACAATTTGTAGCTCTATCTCTTATGGTCTCTGAGATAAACGCGTTCATACAGAAAAAGAGACTGTTTTTCGCCGTTAAAAGATGGAGGAGGGGGAATTTTCCAAATCTGAATCAATCTCGATCTGGGTACGGTATACTCCTACATACATGCAACAATTTGTGGCTCTATCTCTTATGGTCTCTAAGATAAACGCGTTTGTACAGAGAGAAAGACAGTTTTTCGCTGTTAAAAGATGGAGGAGGAGGAATTTTTCAAATCTGAAACAAACTCGATGTGGGTACAGTATACACCTACATACATGCCAAAAATTGTGGCTCTATCTATTACAGTCTCTGAGATCGACGCGTTCATACAGACAGACAGACGGACAGACGGACATGGCTAAATCGACTCGGCTGTTGATGCTGATCAAGAATATATATACTTTATGGGGTCGGAGGTGCTTCCTTCTGGCTGTTACATACATTTGCACAACTTCATTATCCCCTTTTCCCATTTTCAATGGGTACAGGGTATAAAAATGCCATTAAAAATTGGAAACAAATTATATTTTAAAATTACACTAGTTTACAAAAATAATAAAAAAATGACCACTTTGAACTGAAATATTATTTAGTGTAGTTTGGAAGGTTGACCTCAAGAATCGGGTTCAAAAAATTGTTCATGGCTCTGTTTAAAAGAAATTTACTTTTGCATCTCGATTGCAAATACAATTTCAACCAGGTGATTTGCTTAACCTATTAATAGCCATTGTACCCAAGCTGTGGCCGTCTGTGGCCCAGTGGTTAGTGTGCTGGACTGCTGGGCGGGAGGTCGTGGGTTCGATCCCGCCTCTGAACATCTAATAATAAAAGTTTTTTTCTTTCTTTAGAAACTAGCTTTTACACATACGGTCACCTTCACCAGCTTAGTGGCGCCAGCTGTGAAGTAACTAGCCATGAAAAAGCAATTTTTCTCAAACCTTGCCGTTCGGATCCGGCGTTAAACTGTAGGTCCCTTTCTCTTGTGCGAAAAATTTAAGGCACACACGCCAGGAGATTGTGAGAAGCTTGGCTTGGCCCCGTCGAGGAGCTGTATAGCCAGTTTTACCTTACCCAAGCAAGTACCGAAAGTTAGGCGTTTTCAAACGTCCGTTGGGCAAAACTGATAAGGATTTCCCAAAAGTTCTTTGCGCCATTTTAGTATACACACTTTGCTCAACAAACAAACGTTGACAGAACAGCGGATGCGAAAATCCGATTTAGGTACTTGCGTTTTTTTTTTTTTTTTTTTTTTTAGTTATGCTATTTACGTTAGAAAAAAACGAATGGAATAAAAAAATTTGGTTTTAAATGGTCTTCGCTCTTAATGCGTTAAGAATTCTTTGAAAATGTAGGACGCCCACGATTATGCAATGAGCGTAGACTAGCTGGCACGGTTTCAGCAGATCAGATTTACCAGATTGTTTATTAAAAAAATTATATTTACATTTAAGATTTATGGAAGGTATTTTAGAATTTATTGTATTCAAAGACATTGGCGGCAGAGAGGGCGTGGTCCAATCGGTCGAAATTTTTTCTCAGGCTTCACGTATGCTATGTCCATAAAGTCTACCAAGTTTCAGGTCTGTAACTACATTTTTCTAATTTCTGTCAAATTTTCAAAATTGTCAGCCTCCCCCCCTGGATCCGCTACTGGTGAACGAATGTGATGTGAAATCATGATTGTTATTTAATAATAATTTTTGTGATTGTGATAGAAGCTGGTAGTTCAAATTAAAGCGGTAGCTTTGACGCATACCATTTTTTTCTTACAAATTTAATTAAAGTTTTCACATAAGCCAATAAACTTTTTTTTGATGGATGATGTATGTACGATTTTTGATCTTTGATCTATGTTGGTAAATTTGAATCATTTTCCCATCAATAACTGAGCGCAATTTTCAAAGCAAGTTACAAAACACCTTGAGACTTTAACCAAATTTTAAAACTGGCTATAAATTATGTATGAACTGATTTCTTACTGAAGTGTCAAATCTGCTCAACAAGCCCATGGCCAGGAATGGAACCTGAATGTCGCATGTTTATCGTTTGAATTTTTTAATTTGAAGCCAATGAAACTTGCAAATTACTAAGCAATGTGACCATATTATATGTATACCTCTTCCGATTTGGGCACTCTGTCCCAAAACAAAAGAATTATCACATTTAGTATTTTTGTTTTTGCAGTTCCTTTTCATTTTGTTCTTGTGAATAAACCACTGCATTAAAACAAATAAGACTGAAATAATACAAAGGAAATGATTTAACCAAAGACCAAAATGGTTTTACTGTTTAAGAGACGATTTAAATTATATATATATTTATATAATTCTCATTTTCCGCAGCACAATTCTCTTTTCCCCTTTTTTGAGTTAGCGTTCTAGGTCTATTTTGTGCTCAATCCCAGATATTTTGCACTTCAATTAAGAACGCGCTTGTCTTAAATTTGTTTGGCTTGCTGTGAGCACGCCAAGTCATTGATCCGAGAACGTTCGTACTCATTATACAGCCCAAAGTCAGCCATTGTTAATATTAAAAGCTGTTAAACAGATTTTGAAAACTTGTTCGAAATCAGACGTCTATATCTTACAGCTGCCGATCGGTCAAAAATTGAGTTTTCATGATGAAAACTTTTCAATTTCAATGTAAGCGTTCTTAAATTCAGCGATTAGAAATTTTCGGTGTTTCGAAACAGTTCTGCTAGTTACGATCAAAATCGGACGACAATATTATAAATCAGCGACTAATAGCGTATTTTCACTGGCTTCATTTCTTATTATTTCCATTTCTAAAAATGAAACCGTTTCCACTGACAAATTGTCATCATTTTGACACTTTGACAAAAACATCTGCTTTGTTTGTTTTAAATAACAGGAGTCACTTTCAAACTGACGTGAACTTTTTGGAATATTTAGCAAAAAAAAGAAGACATACCCCTCAGGACAGCAATTCATCGTGGCGAACGCATTGCCATCGCCCTAAAATATCAATTAAATATTAAAATAATAAATTTTAAGCAAAATGGCGCCTACTTTTTACTTTTTTTCGGGGCTATTGTCATTATTTTCGAGAAATGATAGAAATGAAAGGCAAAATGAAGTGACAATTCGTATGGAAGAAATGATATCATTTTCTTCATTTCTTGTTATTTCATGAAATGAAGCTTCATTTGTTCAGTGGAAATAACCTATAAGATAATATTTGATCACCATCGACCTATTCCATAGCAATTTAGACTACTTACTTGAGACATGTGTGCCTCTTAAAACCATACCTATAAGACGAGGACAGCAACCTTGGTTCCATGAAGGCATCAAACGACAAATCGCTCTGCGTGACACTGCCTACAAGAAATGGAAGCGATATAAAACTTCAAACCTACGCATAGCTTTTACGCAGTTAAGAAAGAAAGTCGTGAATATGATAAGTACAGCTAAAAGCTTATATTATCGATCCCGACAAGAGCAAAACCAAACTTGACGACCACCTAGATGTAAACGCTTTGAATCAGAAATTCGTTAAAATACATAGACCAGCTCAAACTAATAACATGTACCTGAATAATGCACCTCGCTGTGATAATAGTTTTAGCTTTATGTGTGTTCGTACTTGTGACGTCCTAATTAGTATTTTAAAAATAAAATCGAATGCCGTGGGGCTGGATGAGTTAAATCCCAAGTTTTTAAAAATACTTTTGCCCTTGTTACTGAACCACATTACTCACATCTTCAACACTGCAATCACCACTTCTACTTACCCTGACTCATGGAAATTGGCCAAGATACTTCCAATCCCAAAATCGAAAGACGAGTTTCGGCCAATATCAATCCTTCCGTTCCTCTCAAAAGCCTTTGAACAGGTACCAGCAACTCAGCTACAAGAACTCTTTGCCACTAACTCACTCATGAGTGAAAAACAATCTGGCTTTAAAAAGCATAGAAGTTGTACAACAGCACTCCTAAGCATCACTGAAGACATACGACAACAAATGGACGAAAACAATATTACACTACTGATGCTTCTAGATTTTAGCAAAGCCTTTGCAATCAATCTCATTATATCGTACTATCAACAGAATGCAAGCAGTAGTCTCCGGTAAGAGAAGATCAAATATGCTTCCTATAGCTCACGGTGTCCCACAAGGCTCAGTACTTGGACCATTTCAGTTCTCTGTATACAGGGTTCCCCATATTCGACGGACCCATGTTTTTTTTTTTAAAATCAAAGAAAAAAATAAAAATTTGGCGGTTGGCAATCTTAATCATTTAATTTGTTCCAAGTAGATTTGTTTACATCAATTTTTGAATATGATATCTCTCAAATGGCCGCCTCTGGCGTTGATGGCGTATTGTGCCCTTGTTGCAGCATTTTCCATCGATTTCGCCAACATTTCGGCCGGAATAGCGGCTATTTCTTCACGAATGTTGTCCTTGAGCTCTTCTACGGTCCTTGGCTTGTTAACGTAAACCTTTGACTTCAAATATCCCCACAAGAAGAAGTCAGGCGGCGTCAAATCGGGCGAACGCGGTGGCCAGTCCAAATCACCACTTTTCGACATCAAACGGCCCGGAAACAATTTCTTCAGAAAATCGATTGTTATGCGACTTGTGTGCGGTGGAGCGCCGTCTTGTTGAAACCAGAACTGCCTCGTACGCTTTCGACGAATAATTGGCATCACAAAATTGGTCATCATGTCGCGATAACGCTCCTGGTTGATGGTAACAGCATGGCCATTTTCATTTTGGAAGAAAAACGGCCCAATGACCGTTTTCGCACTAACGCCGCACCAAACTGTGACTTTTTCGTCATGAAGAGGCACTTCTTGAATCTCCTCAGGATTTTCAGTGGCGTAAATACGGCAATTTTGCTTATTTACGGTCCCATTCAATGTGAAATGGGCTTAATTTTTAATTTTTTAAAAGCACGTTGAGTTTTCACAATTGACTTGTTCTGTTGAATGTAAATTTCAACTATTTCAGAGCGCTCGCGTGGCGTGTATTGTTCCATGGTAAAAATCTGCTTGGACTGACGCTTCAAACGCGGTATGTCATTAAGCGATCTGACATCTCTGTCAAAAGTTATGGCGTTGCCAGATGGGTCCGTCGAATATGGACAACCCTGTATATTAATGACTTGCCCGATTGTTTGTTAAACTGTAATGTCCATATGTATGCTGATGACGTCCAACTGTATGTTAGTCGACCGTTATGTGAAATTGACTTGTGTATTAGGCTGTGCAATGAAAACTTTCGATAGTCAGCAAATGGGAGCAAGCGAATGGCCTGAGTTTAAATGCTTCGAAATCAAAATGTTTGACTATATATAAAAAATCTTTATGCACCAGACAGTTGAGCGAGCTTACCATTGGGGTACACCATTAGAATATGTTACCAGCGCTACCAACCTAGGTGTTACTTTTAATAATACTCTCACATGGAGCGATCACATAGTCAAAGCCACAGGAAAAACATATGGTATGCTCAGGCAGCTGTCATTAACGCAGAAGGATATACCCCAAGAACTCAGACTGCTAATTGCAAAGGCGTGCCTGATCCCCACTTTGTTCTATGGTTTGGAGTTATTTGCGCACAGTGACGCAAGCAGCTTTAACAGATTACGAGTGACCTTTAATTCCATAGCTAGATATATTTTTAAATGCCGTCGTACTGAGCACATAACTAGCTTGGCCAACCAAGTGTTCGGCATTAAGGTTAAGTCCTGGATGAGCCACAGAGTTCTAATATATCTACACAATATTATAATAAAAAGAGAGCCACCTTATCTGTTTGACAAACTACAGTTTGCAGCATCCACGCGGACCAAAAACCTCATATGTCCAAGAACAAGATTTTCGAACTCAGAGAAGCAATTTTTCGTGTTCGCTGCTCGCTGCTGGAATGAACTACCTCATGACATGAAGAAAATTAGAAACGCAACGCAATTTAAAATAGAATTAGTTAATTACTTTCAAAGACAAAATATTTAATAATAATAATAAAATAAAAAAAACACAAATAGTTAAGTAAATTATTGTTAGCTTTTAAGATAGAACCTCGATGCCTCTTCTTTCCTTTTAAAAAGTGTCCTTTTTATCTTTTCACAATCATAATGGCCCAAATACGTTGATATTTTATTATTTTTATACTATTTTTTCTATCTTTTTATGATTATTAATAAAAATTGTGATAATATAATGGTTAATTTTTATTTTTTTATTTTTTTACTTGACATGTTTTTTCTCTCTTTAAATTTTGTCGTGGTGATATATATATAATAGATCTACGCTGGTTATGTTTTTATTTTTGGTTTTTTCCTTTTCGTTATTATATCACTTTTTTCCCTCTCCTCCACTTCTCTTTGCCTTTTTCTCTCTTTCGTATTGAGTTTGTAATTTTGGAGTTTCTTTTCTGGTTTTTTTATAAATCTGTCTTTTCATTACCCCTCTTAGTTAAATATTATTTCTTTTTTTTAATTTTCTTAATCTTAAAATGGGTTTTTTGATTTTTATGTTATATGTATTACTTATTTAAAAGAACCACATGTGACTAATGCACTAAATTATAAGAAATTCTTGTAGCATTGGGAAAAGAAAATAAACTAATCTAAACTAAACTAAACTAAACTTAAGTGAATAGGTATAATTAATTTTCAAAAGATATTTCAAAACGAGCAATGGCAGGGGTATAAAAACATCGACACAGACGAAGTTAGCCTAAGCTTTTCGTTATCTGAACGGTGGTTAAGTACAGTTGAATTGTACTCAATTCTAGCACTTTTAGAGCAGTTTTACGTTATATTTTAAAAAAGTATTGTTTCTTATTTTGGGCTTATTTTCTGAACAGGCCTCTTTTTCAGATTTTAGTTTCTCTATATTTTGGTGGTTCATTTATACAACCAAACACCGGTTTGAATGCGCAATACTGCATTCAGACTTTTTGGTCTCTGCATGAGCGGTGGGCAGGAAATTTCTCTCACATATACAGAAAGGCCATTTAGGGACACACACACACTTGGCGTTGTCTCGTAGTGCCGGCAACTACTTATAGTAGATAGGCAAAGACTGCTGATGATGGAACTGGGAGGTTCCTGAAACAGCTGTACGGTTTACCAACCTTTTTTGTGGTGTTTTGCGTTCCTGTTTTAAAAATATGCGCAAACATAACATGACCTCGAGCGTGCTAAATCTTGCTAGTTCTAATTTGGACTAGCCTTAAGAAACAGATTTGAGAAAAATAAGCCTTACTGATGCCAAAGGAAGCTAACAGCTTTTCAGTCGCCGCCCAGTGGTCGCTGAAGTAGGTTAGAGCAGGTTTGAGTCGCTTTATTTTCACACAGCAATTCACGCTACATTTTTGGCCTCGCCCTTCTTGACAAACCCTGCTTTAGTTTTATAAAGCATCTTTATTCGAAGTTCAAGACAACTTTTTGAGTGAATTTTGGAAAAGTCTTCTTCCTGCTTTCAACTTAAAAACATTGTTTTAACAAGTTTCTATATTCTTATTTGAAGTATTTTTCGTCAGCGAGCTTTTTATTAACTTGGCAAATTCAATAACTTTTGGCATTCTTTGTTTCAGTATTTTCCAACTTGTTCTCTCCGTGTGCCACGCCACAGGCAGCAGCCACGTTTCCTGCCCTTTGTGTATGTGTCTTTGATGGCGCCAATGGAATTGGATAGGGGTAAGGGTGAGGCGAGTCCGTGGTTATCCTTTGCCTCGAACCTGCGAATGTTCGCTGGCTCGCTTCAAACATGTTGGTCGCGCCAGATCCACGTGCCCTGTGCACTCGCCCCCCTTTTTTGTTTCTGGCCTGGTGGTGTGGGTGGGCTGTGCTTTGGCGGTTATAAACAGCATAAGCATCTCTATGTGTATATCTATGCCAGGGTCTGACACGGACAGCCTCAGCCTTAGCCTTTGTGTGAGCCATGGGCGTTGACTGGACAAAAACAGTACACGAGGGGGGCGGGGGCGGTTACAAAAAGTAAATACAAAATTATTGGAGTTTCAAATGTGATCTAAGTTGGGTGATCCTAGATGAAGCCTTAACCTAAGGGTAATCCTAAATGGGGCTATCCCAGGCTCCTTAAACTGTTATTATAAAAAAAAATTTTATCATATCCTTTTTGGATATTATTGAATTCATTTTTCATTTCCTTTGGATGAAAATCTAAAGTCAAATTAACATTTAGTTCATATAATTAATATCTTTTTTAAGATATTAAATCTGTCCAGTCCAATTGGATACAAGAATCATCCAATGGACATATCAACAAATCGTTCTTCTTTGGCTGTTTCTGCTCCGTGGGTGCTGGCACCAGTTTTTCACACCAAGCTTGACATTGTCTTCCCTCACCTGGTGGTCGTCCCTTCGGGCCTTTTATTCCAAAGTCTATCGCATTCCGTTTGTATACCTCTTTTTACTGGAGCTTGTTCATCCAGCTGCTGTTGTTTTATGCGCTTGACCAGACTGGTGTCCCCATAGAGCTCATACAATTCATCATTCTTTCGGATGCGAAATTCCTCGGTCCATAAGTCCTCCAAAGAATCTTTCGTTAGATAACGCCTCATCCGCTGATGATATTGTCCATGCTTTTGCGCCGTATTGCAGGACTGGGATGATAAGCGACTTGTATGGGGCTCTGCTCTTGAACTCCCCGGTTTGCAAGAGTAATTCTTCTACGGCTTTCCAGACTGGTGCTTTTATCGCTGTTTATCATCGTTCCGAGGTAGACAAAATCCAACCTACAATCTTAAAGTTGAACTCTCCCATTGTAACAAATTGTCCAATACGCGTAGACTTTTTGTGCGTGGATACTAGGTACTTCGTCTTGTCCTCTTTTACCGGTATGCCCATCAGTTGAAATTGCCTCTCAATTTCTGAAAAAGCCCTGCTTATCGCCCGTTTGTTTTTGCTGACAAGGTCAATATAATCAAGATGGTGACCGATCTGTTGGCATGTGGACAGTATATACTCCATCACCAGCCTAAAACCTCGTTTGGTATCAAAAGGCTCGGAAAGGTTATTTCCTATTTTGACGGAGCTTTAAGTGCTTCTCAACGTCATCATGCAAAGTCGAACGTATGTACTTTTAAGGAACCTTTACTTTATGGGTGTGTCGAATGCGGCTCTATAATCGACAAAAAAAAAACGGTGGTTTGTGTATCTTTCTCATAGAATTTCTCCAGGATTTGTCGTAATGTGAATATCTGTTCTGTAGTGGATTTACTAGGTAAATCCACATTAATAAGGTCCAATCAGTGTGCTTATAAGCGGCTTCAAACGTTCACAAATAATACGCGACAGAACCTTATATGCAATGAGAAGGAGTCTGATGCCACGATAGTTGGCGCAATCTGCAGGGTCTTTTTTTTAAAGATTGGGCAAATAACACTTAGATTCCAATCGTCGGGGATGCTTTCGTCAACCCATATAAGGCAAAGAAGTTGGTGCATGCACCTTACCAATTCTTCGCCTCTAGGCTTGAACAATTCAGCGGGCAGCTCATCAGCGCCAGCTGATTTTTTGTTTTTTAGCCTTTTTATGGCTAAACAGACTTATTGGTGGTGCAGCGGGTCTATCTCTATGTTGTCGATTGGTGGAATCGCTACTTATGTTTGTCATCGCCTCCGAGCAGGTTGGAGAAATAGCTTTTCCATTTGTCAAGTGCCACTGGCAAATCGGATCAGAAAGATACTGACTACCATTAAGAAGGAGGCCACTGATAAACTCCTTGAGGATACCACCCTAAACGAAGACACGAAGTACACTCACAGGAGATTTACCAAGAGGTACAAAGGGCAGGCGCAACCAAAATTTCCGGTAAGGAATCCTGTTGAATCTTGGGCTAAGCCTCCACAAGCCTCCAGGATAGGTTCCTGCTTTTTACCACTGTGTTCCGCTCAGCCAATAGAGTCCAATTGGTACAGGAGTCACTGGAAGTTTCACTGCAAATGGCGCTACCAACTACACACATCACCTCTGAGGAGGTCAAAGGAGAAATTAGCTCTCTTAAGAACAGAAAAGCCCCAGGAGAAAATGAGATGGAACAATAAAGCTGCTGCCTCGTAAGGCAATATTGTTCCAGATGCTTTTGTAGCGCTTGGAAAAGCCTAAATCTAATAAGGTTGCACACGTCTGGAAAGCCACCAGAAGAACTGGAATCCTAAAGGGCAATAAGCCTCCTCCCAGCCTTTTGCAAATTGCGGGAGAAATGGCTCTTGCGGAGAATTCTAGAAATACCTGCAGTCACACGAAAGATTCCAAAGTTACAGTTTGGTTTCCGCCTTAGACATGGCTTACTGGGTGGTCAACTTTGTCCTGTAGGGATTCCACGCCAAGGAGTACGTTGTGGCAGAATACTTGTATATCTTAACAGGCATTTGACCGGGTCTGGCATGACGGTTAAGTCTTTGAGCTCAAGGGAAGGCTCAATCCTCAAATCTTCCATATGGTTAGATCATTTCTTACCGACAGGACCTTCAGAGTAGTCCAGGATGGTCTTGTATACCAGAAGAAGAGGGTTCGAACAGGAGTACCCCAAGGAAGCGTGTAAGGCCCAACCGTGTATAGCCTCTTCACCTCTGACCTGCCTACATCGCATGATTTCCCCATTGAAGACTCTCAAAACATTCTTATCGCCACATTTTCTGACGACACTGCGATAATGGCACGAGATTAATACACTACAAGAGTATCTCAAAAGGTTTGAAAACTGGGCATGCAGGTGGAATATTTTAGTTAATCCCGAGAAGTGACATTAAAAGACATTAGGCTTGGATTCTTCCTGCATGAAGAGGAACTACCACATAAAACCGTGCACAAATACCTAGGTGTGACCTTAGACAAACGGCTCACATTCAAGCAACATGTCCCTGAAGTAGCTGAAAAACTGAGTACAAAGGCAACAAGGATGAGCTGGCTAATCAATGCCAACAACAAAATATCTCTTAAGGTCCTTATTCCACCGATGTGGAAGAATGGCATCCAGGTGTATGGCATTGCGGCGAAAACCCACCTGAACAAAATTAGGGTTTTCCAAGACAGAATACTCAGAAAAGTTACTGGAGCCGAGTGGTTCTTTAATTGTAAATTTTAATTTGTTTATTCTGAACCGAACCGGTTTTGAACCGAACCGCATTTTACGCCGGTGTGTTTTAAAAAACGCTGAACCGAACCAAAAACCGAAAAATAAAATGGTTCGGTGTGGTTCATTTCAACTAGGTATTGAGTTACCAATTGATTTAACGTAATGAGCAAAATCGCAGCACATTATTAGGTCGATTGAAAATGCGTGCCCAAGTGGACACGAAAAATATGGGTAAGATATATTTCGAACCAACTAAACTCTGTACAATCAAACTATAACATACTCTGTACCCAGAAAGTTTGTATATAGTTTACGAGTAGTAATCAAAAACACTCGTAATCATACAAACGATTACATGATTACTCACTCGGCATCGTTGTACTCAAAAATGAGTACCTTTTACCTGTAATCTTACGATGCCGGAATCACTCGTGCAGCTCTCTAGTATATACCTTATCATTTTAAATAAGAAGCCACAAAAAGTGGGCAGTGATATTTATAACTTGTGGGTGAAATCACGTTTTTTCCAAAATGCGGGGGCGGGAGGGGGTGTGTTCAAATTGAAGTATTAGAAATATATACCCCATAAATGTCAAACCTATCTCTTACCATCTCTGAGATCTCTTCGTACATACGGGCGACTGACGGACATGGCTATATCGACTCGGCTGTCGATGCTGATCAAGAATATATAAAATTTATAGGGTCGAAAATGATTCCTTCTCGGTTACATATTTTTCCACTAAAGAACAGAGTACAAATACCTGCAAAAGCAAGAGTGTTGCTAAGAAAACGCAAATTTATTAAAGTTGCTAGGGAGCCAAAATTGAAATAAGCCAAGTCTTGATTTTGCTACCGCTACCTGGATCCAAACCTGCTATAAGAAGAAGGAAAAAAGGTAGCTAAATCTCATTTAATGTTTATATACAACAAGAGCCAAAACGTTAACTCAATTATAGGGATTAAATTACTTCAAAAAGTAAAATATCGATTGTTAATTGCATCGAAGCGCCAGATGGCGTAAAGCCTTTACCTAAGGATAAAGATATTTTAACATATTGGAATATTTATCAGGAAAATTAAGTTAAGGAAATAGCTCGAATCGTTTAGCAGTTTCAGCCACAAGTGTCAGTAGAACGAACATTTCCCACGCTGGAATTTGTTCTATAGGTCTTAAGAGGCAATATGAAGAAAATTTAGTAGAAGATTTATTATTTCTAAATATTTCTAAACAAAAATTCTATCATATTGAATTTATTTTAAGTTCTTCTGTTGTTTTGAGTTCCAGCCAATAAAACGAAATATCTTAATGAAATGACACAGTCTTAAGAGATCGTTATGTTATCAAAGCAAATTTTGAGTTTAGATAACACAAGTTTACAAAAAAGGCCAACTTTTGCAACAGAGCAATTTAAAAGTGCGATGATATCGAAAAACTGAAAATATGTTAAATAAGAAGAAACAAAGGACTACCAACTATTTTTTCTAAAAATTTTTAATATCAGCAGAAAATTTTTCAGAATTTTTTAAACTTGTAAAAAAATTGATTTTTTTATTCAAGCACACATTAAAACAAATTTTGTTGAATAGGACACTTAATGTGGCCACAAGGACCAACAAATGTAAAGATATTGTACTTCGCTAAACACACGTTTATGTGAGTATCTCGTAAACCTGACGTGCTGGGAGAAAACGGACAATTTATTTGAGTTCAGCGGCTAAAAATACATAAGGAACTATTGCAAATTTCTCTGTTGCAAAAGTTGGCCTTTTTTGTAAACTTGTGTAATTCGACTACATGTATCAAAAACATATTTCTTTAGTTAGTTAAATGAATACAGTGCAAACCGAACCGAAACCGCGGTTCAGTAAGCCACAAAAACCATGCAATTAATCGAACCGGCGGTTCAAAAACTGTGTGAACCACTGAACCGAACCAGTCCTTATTTTCGAGCGGTTTGCATTCCTGGTTTATAACTTCAGAAATTAATATCTTTTAAGGCCCTCTTCTGGTCTAGAGGGCTAAATTTAACATGTTTTTTGAAAATTCGTGGAAAGAAATCGGGAAGGGATTTGGTAATCCTGTTTTTTGTATTTGGTTGTTCAATTCATTATAAAAAATACAAAATTAAAAATTTGTGAATGCGAGGGCTGTTAAAAAAGTTCTCGGGATCCAAAGTAGGCTCTTCCAAAAAAAGATGTGTCGATGGTGCCCACGTTTCCGGGTGTAACAATTATCAGAAAGCAAAACGGAAGATGGGAAGTTGGTTAGTATGAATGGCTTAATCGTCCGTAGCAGAATTGTAAAAATAAAATTGAATTTGAAAAAATGGATGATAAATCGATTTTTTACCATTTTTTTTTGCAGTCCAGTGTAAAAAAAAATAGTAAAAACTTTTTTTCTCAAAGATTGAGGTAGGGACGATAGCCACGTTAATTCTGCGTCCATAAAGCCCTACATCATCAAAATCGGTTTGGTAGAACTTGAGAAAACGTGGGCACCATTTTGAAAAACGTGGTTTCGAGAAAAACGCGTTCAAAGTTTGAAGTAATGTGAAAATTACTTGTATTTTAGAACACATTGGTCGACAAAAAAGGCTATATCTTCTAAAGTATTTCGAATTTTTAAAAATTTTTTTAAGACAATATTTTTGAATATCTAAGCTACAAAATAAAAAAAAATTTGAAAAAAAAAATTTTCTAGACCAGAAGAGGGCCTTAAACTATAAATTTTATAGTATAAAAGTCAAAATTTTTTTGAAAACATGAGAACAGCGTAATTTAGGTTGTACAGGGTGGTCCATTTAAAAATTGGACTTTAATTTTGCTATAAAAAAACGGATCAATATTTTTCAAATGTTGAACAATTATTGGAAAGGTTGGTTCATGTCATTTATTTATGAAAAACAATTTTGGTCAAATGACCACCCTGGCTGACTTGGCAATGTTTTCGGTCGGCCACACCGGACGAGTACGTACACGGGTTGGTTTATACACCGACATTCCAGTTTCACGAACTCGCTTCACGAATTGATCCACAAATTCAATTTGCACAATTTGAGTCGAGGACTCATAACTTTGAAAATATGTTTTTTTTAATATTTCCCAACTTTCTTCAAGCGAATAGCGACCCATTTCGTAATTTTCAAAGTTTTCACTAAATACACGGTGCGACAAATTTCAACTTTTTTAAAAACTACCAAGCACCACTATGCGGAATCGATAGTGCTACCCGAACTGAGTAAATCCCTATCAGCGTTTGGCTAGATTGGAAGCACTTCTTTTTTTTGGACCCTCAAAGTTTTTGAAATTATGTGTGCCAACCAAAAAAAGGTGTCATTAGTTTCGGGCAAACAGCTCATTCAGTTTTGGTGATAGCTGCAAACTGTCTTAAGCAAAGTTGTAGCTGACAGTCCGCAGAATAAAAACAAAGATTTTTAAAAAATTCATGTTTTCCGGTAGTATTTCTTAAAAAACATTTTTTTCAAAAACGAATTGTTTTACTTTTTCGAGTACAGGGTTGTCCATATTCGACGGACCCATCTGGCAACGCCATAACTTTTGACAGAGATGTCAGATCGCTTAATGACATACCGCGTTTGAAGCGTCAGTCCAAGCAGATTTTTACCATGGAACAATACAAGCCACGCGAGCGCTCTGAAATAGTTGAAATTTACATTCAACAGAACAAGTCAATTGTGAAAACTCAACGTGCTTTTAAAAAATTAAAAAATGTGTAAAGTGCGCCTTGAATGGGACCGTAAATAAGCAAAATTGCCGTATTTACGCCACTGAAAATCCTCAGGAGATTCAAGAAGTGCCTCTTCATGACGAAAAAGTCACAGTTTGGTGCGGCGTTAGTGCGAAAACGGTCATTGGGCCGTTTTTCTTCCAAAATGAAAATGGCCATGCTGTTACCATCAACCAGGAGCGTTATCGCGACATGATGACCAATTTGGTGATGCCAATTGTTCGTCGAAAGCGTATGAGGCAGTTCTGGTTTCAACAAGACGGCGCTCCACCGCACAAAAGTCGCATAACAATCGATTTTCTGAAGAAATTGTTTCCGGGCCGTTTGATGTCGAAAAGTGGTGATTTGGACTGGCCACCGCGTTCGCCCGATTTGACGCCGCCTGACTTCTTCTTGTGGGGATATTTAAAGTCAAAGGTTTACGTTAACAAGCCAAGGACCGTAGAAGAGCTCAAGGACAACATTCGTGAAGAAATAGCCGCTATTCCGGCCGAAATGTTGGCGAAATCGATGGAAAATGCTGCAAAAAGGGCACAATACGCCATCAACGCCAGAGGCGGCCATTTGAGAGATATCATATTCAAAAATTGATGTAAACAAATCTACTTGGAACAAATTAAATGATTAAGATTGCCAACCGCAAAATTTTTTTTTTTTCTTTGATTTTAAAAAAAAAAACATGAGTCCGTCGAATATGGGCAACCCTGTATAACTTTTTAAAAAATCAGAATTTTTCGCATACTTTCTTTGGCAAAAAGAAACTTTTACAATCTGAACACTTCTACATCCTCCAAAACGGCCCCAAAAGTGTGAATTTCTAAGAAATTTACTTTTTTGTTGTCATTGTTTATTAGATACTCAAGTTTTTCACCAAAATAGCAGCCAATTAAGTTTTTTTAAGCTTTTAAAGCAAAACATTACTCGTTTTACTTGTTGTTATCCATGATTTAAGAAAACAATGATTTTTTGATAATTTTTCGAAATTAGTGCAATTTATCAGCAAAAGGGCTGCCAATTTAAGACTGTATAAAATATTTTAACTTGCTAATATATTTTTTAACAATTTGAGATTAAATTTGCATAAACATTTTATTTTAAAATTTTTTTTTTTTAAATAATTAATAATAAAATAAAATAAATTAAAAAAAAAATAAAATATTTACGCTAATTTGATCTCAGTCTTAAATTGTCAATCTTTTTGCTTATTAATTACAGATTTTTTCGAAAAACCATCCAAAATCATTTTTTTTTTAAATCATGGATAACAACAAGTAAAACGAGTAATGTTTTGCTCTAAAAAACTTAATTGGCTGCTATTTTGGTGAAAAACTTGAGTATCTAATAAACAATAACAACAAAAAATTAATTTTTTTTGGAAATTCACACTTTTGGGGCCGTTTTGGAGGATGTAGAAGTGTTCAGATTGTAAAACCTTATTTAGCAGAGTTGTTTGGTATCTCAAAAGCTTCTTTTTTGCCAAAGAAAGTATGCGAAAAATTCAGATATTTTTAAAATTATACTCGAAAAAGTAAAAAGATTCGTTTTTTAAAAAAGGTTTTTAAGAAATACTACCGGAAAACATGAGTTTTTTAAAAATCTTTGTATTTATGCTGCGGACTGTCAGCTACAATTTTGCCAAAGACAGTTTGCAGCTATCACCAAAACTGAATGAGCTGTTCGCCCGAAACTAATGACACCTTTTTTTGGTTGGCACACCCAATTTCAAAAACTTTGAGGGTCCACAAAAAGAAGCGCTTCCAATCTAGCCAAACGCTGATAGGAATTTACTCAGTTCGGGTAGCATTATCGATTCCGCATGGTGTAGCTTGGTAGTTTTTGTTGACTGTTGCACAGTGATATTTGTCGCTTTCCGAATGACATTTGACGTTTTTAAAGTCAAATTATGAATAGTTCAAATTCCAAACACTAGATGGACCACACCCAAATTTAGCAACAATTACTAAATACTATTAAATAAAATAAAACTTAATAAAATTAAGTAACTTAAGGCCTGTCCGATAAACCAAAACTCAGATATCACGTTTTAAAACAAAACATTTTTTTTTAGTTTTTTTCGTTTTTGACGATATTTGAAATTATTTATAAACTGGACAAAAACTTTAAGTCGCAAATCAAGTTTCGGTTCGAGTGTCAAGATCTAATTTCGTTTGTTTTGTTTATGGAAACTAAAGATTTTGAATTTTGAGACCGTTTGATTTGAAAAGAATGACCCATATGCTGATGATCTTAAAATTTTCCGATCAATTAAATCCTTTAGTCCTAGTCGCTTGCTGCAATCTGATCTAAATAATGTCAGTTCATGGTGTGCTCTCAATTTACTCCCTCCCCCTCAAGTGCTTTATTGTTAGATATAGCAAATGCTTCTACAATAATACGGCCACTTATTCGATTTCTTATCAAACTTTATCAAGCCGGTTTGAGGCCATTGATTTGGGAGTGAAATTTGACAAAAAATGTATATATCTATTTTACCAAGGGCCTATTGCATGTTTGGCTTTGTCAAGCCCAATGCTAGCCAATTTAAGGACCCTTACACTAGGTCGAGCCTTTACTCTGCTTTTAAGCTTTCCAAGTTGGAGCATGCATCATTTATTTGGAATCCCGCTAGTGTAGTTCATATCAACAGGCTGGAAAGGGAGCAGAACATATTTCTAAAATTTGCGCTCCTCCCGCTCAATTTTTCTGATTCTTTGCCGCCATATTTTAGTAAATGCGCACTGCTGCGTCTCTCAACTCTTGAAGATAGACGAACTATTGGGTCATTACTATTTCTGAACGACCTTGTTTTAGGGTGCATTGACTGTCCTACCTTGTTAGCGATGATAATTTTAAATGTACCAAGCAGAAATCTTCGGACCTCTTAACCCTTTTCCACTCCTTAATGAACCAATATCTAGGGCCCTAACAAACTTTAACTCCTTACCCGTCAGCATGCGATTTGGATTCGACTCCAATAAATCGACAATCAAAATTTTGTAAGCAGAATACTTTTCTTCTTTTAAACGTTTAATTTAGTAATATAAATTAAGTTAAAATATAGTAACCAGTTAAGAGCTTAGATGTACTTAAATGTGAAGAAATCGAATGGTATTTTTAAAGTTTTTTTATCCTCACGTTTTTATATTACTATAGTGGCGCACAAAATGGGTGTAGGGTTGACGTGTTTACGACCGACTCTGTCTGTCCGGACAAATTGCAAATAATTAAATATACGTTGTTTAGTTGCGTGACGTTTATTGTTGTATTAATAAATCTTAAGAATTATTTGCCCCAACGTTGTCCCCACAAACGAGTCAGACACGTGTGTTTCCCACGTTACTATGACAAAACACTGACAATAGTGTTCTGTTGAATGGCCTCTGTTAGTTTCATTTTGCAGCGCTAAAATTTGGTTGACATTTTGCGAGCTCTGGTAAGTACATTTAAATTAAAAGTTTTCTATACTTTTAACTCCAGGTTTTTTTTTCCTTATTGACTTTTTCCATTTATTTATGTTCTAATGACTAGAAAAACAAAAGAGGCATATGAACACCTATTTGCATTCATAAATGCCAACATTTTTCAATTTGAGGCTGCAAGGCTTAAGGCGGACTACGAAATTGCGCTTCGCAAAGCATTAAAATCCGTATTTCCGACTGCACAATTAAATGGCTGCTGGTTTTTATTATTGCCAAGCATTGAGGCGCAACAGCTTAAAAATAAAATCAATTGGATTTATGTTGAAGAAGAATAAAGATTACCTTAAATGGTACTGCATAGTTTTTACTTTGCCGTTATTTTGACTTCGGCTGATTGAAGAAATGTTCACAAGCTTGAAATATTGAACCTACCCAAAGAAAGTCATGATCTACTTCAAGGCCCTCTTCTGGTCTAGAAAATTTATTTTCCAAATTTTTTATTTTTGCTTGATATTTAAAAATATTATCCCAAGGGTTTTTCAAAATTCGAAATACTTTAGAAGATATAGCCTATTTTTTCGACCAATGTGTTCTAAAATACAAGTAATTTTCACATTACTTCAAACTTTGAACGCGTTTTTCCCGAAACCACGTTTTTCAAAGTGGTGCCCACGTTTTCTAAAGTTCTACCAAACCGATTTTAATGATGTAGGGCTTTATGGACGCAGAATTAACGTGGCTATCGTTCCTTACCTCAATCTTTGAGAAAATTAGATTTTACTATTTTTTTTTAAACTGGACTGCAATAAAAATGGTAAAAATTCGATTTTTCGTTTTTGAAAGGCCGCCACGTTTTCAAAATCAATTTCATTTTCACAATTCTGCTACGAAAGATGAAAGCATTCAAAGTTACCAACTTCCCATCTTCCGTTTTGCTTTCTGATAATTGTTACACCCGGAAACGTGGGCACCATCGACACATCTTTTCTTGGAAGAGCCTACTTTGGATCCCGAGAACTTTTTGAACAGCCCTCGCATTCACAAATTTTTAATTTTGTATTTTTTATAATGAATTGTACAACCAAATACAAAAAACAAAATTACAAAATCTCCACCCGATTTCTTTCCACGAATTTTTAAAGAAAATGTAAAATTTAGCCCTCTAGTTTAAGCTAGGTACCGAGACACTCGAAATTTTTGCTGAGCCCATCTAATTACATAGCTCAGGAAATCCGCTCGCGAAAATTGTCAGAGCGCATTTCCTGAGCGAGTACCGAGACACTCGAAATTCGCTTCGACAATAAACATGGACCTGCCAACTCGTTTTCTTGAAAACAGCTGATAAATTGTCGAAGGGGGTCATGAAATTATGAAACTTGTTTGATAATTGTCAGAGGTACCTACGAAAATTGAGCACGCAATGAAAAAAAGTTTAAGCAAAGAAGACTAAAAAAACAATGCTACAATTATTTGGAGAGCTGCGAGTTGGACAAACATGTGGAGATGATCAAAGTGGGCAAGTCGCAACCATTTTCATGGAATCTGGCCAATAAAATCATTTTGATACGGGCAGCTCCAGCCGCTGCATCACTTGTGACTGAGAATCTTTTTCGGTATGCTCCCCCGTTGATGTGGTTGGTATGCCATTCGCACAATGTGTACACACCACCTGAGTCCAAACCTCCGTAGCCTCTACAGCCCACGGCCAAACAGACCTGAGCCTTTGCAGTCTCCATAGCACATTATAGAGTGTTTGCTCCAGCCGCTCCCGTTGCTACCTTTAGGTATTCGCAATAGCAGTATACATATTTTAGGGGTCAAGTTCTGCTCACGTAGGCCAATGCAATACAATAATAAAGGACACTGCTTATACCTCCAGCCACACACAAAATGCATCCATGAAATTTACATTGCTTATGACCTTTGAATTTCTCCCAGTGACTTCCTTTATCAATTCTATAAACTCTTTAATTTTATGTATTTGAATTAGCCCGCCAATTTCTTAAATAAACAACAGCTGAATTTTTGCTGTTGCTTGGTCACACTACATTGTCTGAGCGGCTCAGGAAATTATCAAACAATTTCCGCTCCGCAAAAATTTCGAGTGTCTCGGTACCTAGCTTTACCAGATGTTCCCATTGATGTTCCATCTCTAAAAACAGGGCTGAATCTCCCGCCAAAAAAATTTCCCTTATTTCAGATGTGGGTTAATTTAATGATTAACTAAAATTTTGGAATTGTGTTATATGTTTTATGAATAATTTTTAAATAATTTAATTTTAAGTCGCATTCTCCACCAATATAATGCAAAATTTAATAATTTGTTAGCGGCAAACATGAGTTATTAGTTTCCATCCCTTAATCCGCTTGCTCTCATGTAGAGGGCGCCACTTCGACAAAAGGCGCTAGTGAGAAAAGAGCTTTGCAAAATCTCCTAACAAAAAATTAGAGGTTTGAAACCAACTAAAAGAAATTTCTGTGGCACCTTAGAATTGGAATTTGGTTCGAAGAGGTTTCTGTGGCACCCCCGACAATACTTTGAGAAAGAATTGAAACACTGTTTAGAGCGAAAAGTACCCTGAGCATGTTTAACTAATTCCTGTGAGCCTACTCGTGCTGATTACAAGTTTGTATGTCAAATAGAGCTGAAAAAACATCGATGTTTACGTACATCGATGTTTTCGATGTTTTAGCAGATTAAGAGTCTTGTGATTTTCTTGCTTGACATTATGAAGGGAATGAGATGTCCCGTCCCTTCTAGGGTTCTAGATCAAATATTTCTTTTTAAGTATTTTGAAATTTTTTTTAAATTTTTATAAAGGAACATTCGCTCCCAATTCTTTGGCTTTAAGGTCCGACAGGGTCTGTCCAGCTTTACTGAAAGTCCTTTCAGAAGCTGTGGATGCCACTTCTTTTAGTGGGCTCAGACAGCCTGGACAGACTTAAGTTCACTTCCCATTTTTGTGTGTTGTGCTGCATCTCTCATATTAGTGGGATAATTAGTGAAACAGTCGCATATTTTCTCCCAGAAATTTGCAAAGTGGCAGCCTTTTCTAAGAGGTAAAGATTTCTGATATTTCTTGTAAAGTTTCTATTTGGGGGCTTTTGGAGTTGCTTAGAGTTTGGAGTAAAATTGTGGAAAAATGGCCAGACAGAAGAAAAATTCGCCTTATTATTAAATATAAACTATTCCACCGGGAGGCGACTTCTCGAATAATGCTATAAAAATTGTTTGTAATTTGGACTGTTTTAGTTATTCACAATTCGCTTACATTTGGAAATCACGTCGATAAGACAGAGAAATCGAAAGATTTCTTGAACTAAAAGACTCACTCAAATCATAAAAAATTTGTGAGTTTTAATAAATCGCACTTTTTTTGATTATAGCATGTAAATGGATATTTATACATAATAGGGTTTGGTCCAATCACATTTGTTTGGATAGTTGCATATAGCATATTGTAAGAACCGCAAAGTAAATTTTAGAAGAAAATAGCGTGGCCGCCTCTTGTTTATGTAGGGTTGCAAAAACATCGATTGTAAAAAAAAAATCATCGATGTCTGCAGCTTAGATAAAAACATCGATGCATCGATGTTACCATCGATGTTTCTCCAGCTCTAATGCAAAGCCATATCTTAGTTTCCGTTTCCAAGATATTCGCGAAAACTAACTTTCCGACTTCTTGTCGTTCTAGAAATTTTGTAGGCCACACTAAGCAATAATTGCTGATTTTATGAAGCGTATAGGATAGTACAGATATCAATGCAACTGAGAAAAATCAAACACATCATTTAAGTATTGCCAAAGGTGTCGAAATTGGACTTCAAAGTCAAATTTTATTTGATTTATAGCAATTATATCAACCTAAACCATTTGCTACAAGCCATTCTATTTGTCGGACATTTAGTGCCGCCATATCATCATATAGTTCAACATATGCACTAATTATGGTAATTTTTTGGCAATTTTGTCAGGACCGCAGGCAAAGTTACAGCTTGTTTTATGCGAAAATCAAGATTTAAATTTATGGGAGGACAACTAGATTTCCACCCCAAATGTTTATGGGAGAAAGAACAAAATATTTATTAAAATGTAAAATAACAACATTCATGGAATGCTACGTTAACATTTGCGATTAATTTTTAAAGCAATAACTGTACTCTTCGATGGTCTTCTTCTTCTTTCTATTTGGCGCTGCATGTGAATCACAACTGCTAAACGGTCTCCGCTGCTGCTATTGATGCCCACCAGTCTTTTCTGTTTCGTTCTAGCTGGCACCAAAGCAGGTCTTTCCGCACCTGGTCTTCCCATCTCAGTTTTGGTCTTCCAAAGTCTTTCACCTTCCGTTTGTACACATGTTTTACTGGAGCTTGTTCATCCATACTGGTAGCATGTCTTATGTTTTAAAGCTGCCTCATCCGCTGTTGTTAATGGTCATACTTTTGAGCTTTATTGTAGGTCTGGAATGATATGCGACTTTTATAATGCAATTTTTGTTTTCGAGAGACGGCTCTGCTCTTTAACTCCTTACTGAACCCGTAGAAACAACAGTTTGCAAAAGTAATTCTTCTGATAGTAACGTAAGAATATCTCTCGAGGACATTCACTAACAGGATATCAGAAGCTTCCCTGTTGATGGTGTCAAAGTTCTAGGTCCATATCCTCAAATCGTGGTCCCTTAATCGTTTGCGGACGTGAAGTTCTTTTGACGGTGGTGGGTACTAAGCCCGCAGCACCAACCCAATTCTTCTTCTTTATTGGCTGTCACAACGGATTGACGGTCTCGGCCTCTGCAATT
Source organism: Lordiphosa stackelbergi (assembly GCA_018904235.1). Classification (NCBI taxonomy): domain Eukaryota; kingdom Metazoa; phylum Arthropoda; class Insecta; order Diptera; family Drosophilidae; genus Lordiphosa; species Lordiphosa stackelbergi. The sequence goes on from JAEIFU010000134.1 coordinate 116,189, forward strand.
AATGCTCTCCAGTCTCCACCAAGCTTGGCAACGTCTTTTCATAGTTCTACCATCCTTAAACATTAACGTAGCATTCCATGAATGTTGTTATTTTACATTTCAATAAATATTTTGTTAAGCTAATGCTATATCAAGTTGCCTTTTTAAGACTCCCATAAACGTTTGGGGTGGAAATCTAGTTATTCTCCCATAAATTTAAATCTTGATTTTCGCCTATAACAGGCTGTAACTTTGCCTGCGGTCCTGAGAAAATTGCCAAAAAATACCATAATTAGTGCATATGTTGAACTATATGATGATATGGCGCCACTAAATGTCCGATAAATAGAATGGCTTGTAGCAAATGGTTTAGGTTGATAAAATTGCTATAAATCAAGTAAAATTGGACTTTGAAGGCTAATTTTGACACCATTGGCAATACTTAAATGATGTGTTTGATTTTTCTCAGTTGCATTGATATGTGTACTATCCTATAAGCTTTATAAAATCAGCAATTAATGCTTAGTGTGGCCTACAAAATTTCTAGAAGGGCAGAAAGTCAGAACTAAGATATGGCTTTGACATACCAACTCGTAATCAGCATGAGTAGGCTCACAGGAGTTAGTTAAAAATGCTCAGGATACTCACAAAAGGTCTCAATTTGTAGAACTGTGTAATTAAGGAGAGAAGAAAAAATAATCCACAAAATCAGTTAAGGTTTTCACGTCAAATTGGTTTTCAAGTAATTTGTTTAAGAATTAAATTTAATTTTCAGCTGTAGTGAACACACTTTTGTAGCTTATCATGAGAACATGTTAGTTCGCCCACGGTCGTTATTTCGCCTTTTATCTCCCTCATTCCAAGTCAATATTTTAGCAATATATCGCTTTCATCACTTTTATTCCTTGATAATGTTGATTTCAACCCGCTCTTTATTTTGTATCTCCCTCGAGAAACGCAAAGAAAGCAGTAAATGGCGAAAGAAGTTCTATTTTGGGACTTAAAACTAATTTATTTTAAAAGTGAAACAACGCCCGTGGGCGTTATTTCATCCACCCCAAATTTTCTATAAATTTTATATTTACCCTCTTTTTATTCGATTTCGAGTATGAAAATGTCGGTTGATATTAAATAAAACTTCTATGAACTATTTTCCACACCACCAATTTGAGATATAGCTCAAGATAAACGTAGTTTCCCTAGAAGGTAAATTCACCGCTTCTTTCTCTTTCAATCTTATCACAACTTCCTTTTCTCCCAGAGACAAAATATTAAAAAAAACAAGTGAGAAAGTCGGTCAGGCCCGACTATATCATACTCTGTACCTGGAGTAGAAGCTGAATGCAGCGCTGCTGCTGCGCTCATCCCTTAGTTTTTCTCTCTTTCTCTCCTTCTCTTGGCTCAATGAAATGCGGTGCTGGTTGTTGGGGAGGGGGAGAGGGGGTAGGACGGACGGACGACTCGACTGTTGATGCTGATCAAGAATAAATATACTTTATACGGTCGAAAATGATTCCTTCTCGCTGTTACATACTTTTGCACAAATTTATTATACTCTTTGGTATAGTGTATATTTATACGCTATATTTTGCCTTAGTCTGTGGTGCATCTATTTGTATTGTCTTTGCGAAATCGACACATTCATTAATTATATTTTGTTTTAACGGGTCAAATATAACTGAGCTTTAAAAGTTTTGAGAAAATCGAATTTCCTTTGGGCCAAAGTAAGTAATGGCACCCTTCACATCCCGCCCACAATTGTAGATTTGCTGAACTTTCTCAGAGATATGGATTAGGTAAGTTACTCGATCGAAGAAGAACAGATTGACAGCTTGCACTTGCTTGACATCAAAAATATAACTAAAGCGGTTTTTTAATTTTGAAAAATTGCCTCAGAACAGGCCAAATTGTTCAATTTATTGACATTCTTGTTAATTGATTTGTTACATTTATTTGCAGGAGAATATATTGAAATTCATTATTCAAACCGCAAGTTTAATTGTGAAAACTCCAACCCACACAATCCACAGGTATGTCAGGTTAACACTTTATTGCGCTCCAAAGTATGCAATTAAAAATTTTGCAAATGTGTCTTATCAACACATAACAGCCTCCTACAGTATATGGCCAGTTAACAGTTAAATTAAACGCTATCTACAAAATCCCTCTTCGTCTACGCTATTGCCAGCTTGCCGCCCTTCTCGCTGTTGTTTCACATCTCCTTCCACCACCAGGACCAACCCACACCCTCTCAACATTCGCCTCCTGGCATTTGGAGGGAAAAAAAAGTAATTTTGTGCAACGATGCGACGACCCTTGGCCAAAAAAAAGAAGAAAAATAACAAAAAAATTTTGTAATGAGAAACCTTTTATGGCGCAAACACATGCTCGCTTTCCATTCTCCTCCATTCTCATCCACTTCCCCCCGCCCAACCATCCACAAGTGATATCTTCTCGTTTGCCTTTTAGTCATAGTCTAATTTTATTTGGTTGCTGCTGCTTCATCTGCTCTTGTGTCTACTTAGAATTAATAATTTCTTTCGTGTAATACAATCTGTTTGCAGGGTTCCGTTCTCTCTGTGTTTGCCCCTAATCTATATATGGGTACAAAATAAAAAATCATAAAGTCAAGTGGGGATGGGAAGAGAGGAGCCTTTTGGTATTTGGCAAATGATTGGGCAGGTGGGCGAGACAAAGGAGCGGTGAGCGTGGGCCGAGCATCTTCATTCGAATCGAAATAACATTGTAATTGCTTTTTGATAAATGAAGCACGCGCTGCACAGTTGACAGGCAGCAGCAGCAGCAGCAGCAACAACAACAACAACACAAATAACACACAAAATCAACAAAACGAAATCAAGAAATTAAATAAAAAAAACTTTGGTATCGACTTGGCAATTACTCATTAGCAAAAAAAATATTAAAGGGGTACATTTTTACCATATTACCCATTTTATGGGTATCTCTTGAACCGATCTCGATTCAAATCAAATCCATCAAGGAAATTAAATGCGAATATATGTTTAAAGTGCGGGGATTTTATTAAGAATACAATGCTGGTTTTGAAGCGTTTATAGCTGCGCTGGCATGAGGTGGCAACTGCTTACTTGCACTAGATAGGCAAAGGCTGCTGATGATGGGAGCGGGGGGTTTCCAAAACAACTGTACAGTCTATATACTTTGTACCGAGTAGAAGCTGAAAGCAAAGCTGCTGCTGCACTGCGGCAGCGAACTCTCTTTTGGTCATAACTTGAGTATCATTCATCATAGATGGCACCACTAAACCAAAAACCAATAGATTTGGAAACACCGCTTTCATTTGATCATAACTTGCGTATAGTTCATCCGATCTTTATCATTTTTTTCAGCAAATAAATAAATAATCTTGATTACTAAATATCTTTAACAGCTACTAACCATCTAGCTACAAAACTTAGGGCGATATAACGTTTTTTCAAAATAGCGGGGGCGGAAGAACGCGTGGCAAAAAATGGATATTAACTTCAACCGCCTGCTAGTATAAGAAGCATGTCAAACCTCTATCTCTTAACTTCTCTGAGGCTATATTGACTCGGTTGTTGATGCTCATCAAGAACATACTTTGTGTACTCTTGGTACAGAGTATAAAAACGAGAGCGTTAGTCTTAGTCTTCGATTGATTTACCCGTTACTCAGGTTAAGAAATACTTGATAAAGGGATACCAGGGATTAAAATCGAAACAAATATCGGTTTCGGTTATGTTAACGGTCATTAAAATCCAATTGTTTCGGCTTCGGATTATCTGTTTTTATTTCGGTCCGGTTGCGATTCGGTTACAAAATTATCGTTTCGGTTACCGGTTTCAAACCGCTTAAATATACATTTTAATTTTAAAGATAATCACCTATGATTTGATCTAAGTATCATATTTAAATCAAATTTTTACGTTCAATTTGTTTCCTAATCAATTCATTATAAATTTTGCATCTTAAAATAGTCGTTCGACACCTACGACTCAACTACTTTTACTACTTTCGATAATTCATACAGATCTGCGTATTGATAAAAATTTTCTACCCACCATTTGATTTCATCGCTATTAGTACTCAATCTTTTAACGTTAAGAAAACGCACTTAATTAAAAAAAACAATCAGTGTACAAATAAAATTGATTTTCTTCATTTGTATTGTTGTTTAAACCGAAATTTCGGGTCATTTCTTAATAATAATTTAAGGTCTCTGCTACATTGACAGTTGAAAGATAAATTAAGGGGAGGTAATCGTCTAATGCAATGGACCTTACCTCAGAAAATTCTAAAAAAAATTCTCTTCGATAGATGGTTAATTATGATCAATTTTCATGCAAATATATCGCGGGGGTCATTCATAGTTTCTTTTCCAACGAATTTTAAAAATTAAAATTTTATACCCTGTATCCATTGAAAATGGGTAAAAGGGGATCATGAAGCATAGCGACATAACTCCGACGACATATCTCCGCCCAGTACATTTTGCCGGCGAAGATATGACGTTCTAAAACGTTCTAAGGCGTCGTATCTCCGCCGTGTTACAAACGACATATCCCGCCGAGTACATATCTCCGCCATGTTGCAAACGACATATCTCCGCGCGGAGGTATGTATGTCGTTTTGAAACGTCATATCTCCGCCGCTTCATATATCGGCGCGGAGATATGATGTTTCAAACTGACACAATTCTGTCATTGAAGTTTTGCACTTTCGTCAGTGAATTGTAAGAAAAACAAAAGAGTAAGTTAAAGTCGGCTTCAACCGACTTCGATACTCATGGGAAGCAATATTTAATAGCGTTCCTGTGTTCCTGAGGGGGGCATCCGAAAAGAATGCAACATTTCCTAACTCAGCTATTTATTATCTGATCTTGATGAAAATTTTAGAGATTGTAGATATTGCGAATATAAATGAAAGTTTTTAATTTGAACTCAATATTTTAAAGATTACAGGAATTATTAAGCATTTTTTGTTGTGGGGGTGGAGTTGGGAGTGGCAAAAATTTGAAACAAACTTGAACTGCGTGCAGTCAATTGAAGTCCACATGTCAAATTTGGCTCTTCTAGTCTCTGAGATCTAAGTGTTCATACAAACAGACGGACAGACAGACGGCTGTAGGTGCTGATCAAGAATAAATATACTTTATTTGATAGGAAATGATCCCTTCTGCCGGTTACATACATTTGCACGACTTTAGTATACTTATTTTACTCTACGAGTAATAGGTCTAAAAATAAAATTAAAATTTGTATCGAATACTGGTATAAAAGTTGGCTTTCAATAAACAATAAGTAGAACACAATCAGTTGCTTAGGCTATATAACAATCTGGCTTTCTTTCTTACTAGCTTTAATAATAATTATTTATAACCTGTTATATGCTTGTTAAGGGTAACCTTGTCATTTTTTAAAGGTTTAAAAAAATTAAGGCCCTCTTCTGGTCTAGAAATTTTTTTGCTTAGATATTCAAAATTATTTATCCCAAAAGGATTTTTCAAAATTCAAAATACTTTCGGAGTTATAGCCATTTTTGTCGACCAATGTCTTCACAAATACAAGTAATTTTCAGATTACTTCAAACTTTGAACGCGTTTTTCTCGAAACCACGTTTTTCAAACAGGTGCCCACGTTTTCTCAAGTTCTACCAAACCGATTTTGATGATGTAGGGCTTTATGGACGCAGAATTAACGTGGCTATCGTCCCTACCTCAATCTTTAAGAAAAAAATGTTTACTATTTTTTTTGTACACTGGACTGCAAAAAAATGGTCAAAAATCGATTTTTCGTTTTTAAAAGGCCGCAATTTTTTTAAATTCAATTTTATTTTCACAGTTCTGGTACGGACAATAAACGCATTCATACTTACCAACGTTTCATCTTCCGTTTTGCTTTCTGATAATTCTAACTCCCGGAAACGTGGGCACCATCGACACATGTATTTTTGGAAAAGCCTACTTTGGATCCCGAGAACTTTTTGAACAGCCCTCGCATTCACAAATTTTTAATTTTGTATTTTTTACAATGAATTGTACAACCAAATACAAAAAACAGAATTATAAAATCTCTTCCCGATTTCTTTCCACAAATTTTTAAAAAACATGTAAAATTTCGCAAGTGGCGCTTAACAAATGGAGAAGCTACTTCTCCAACCTACTGGGAGGCGATGACGAACATGATGCCGCCTATAGAGAAGTAGCGATGCCACCAATCGACAACACAGAGATAGACCCGCCGACCCAACAGGAAGTCTGCTTAGCCATACAAAGGCTAAGGAACAATAAATCACCAGGCGCTGATGTGCTGCCCGCTGAATTGTTCAAGGCTGGAGGGGAAGAATTGGTAAGGTGCATGCACCTACTTCTTTGCCGTATTTGGGTGGGAGAAAGCATGCCCGACGATTGGAATCTAAGTGTCCTATGCCCAATCTTTAAAAAAGGAGACCCTGCAGTTTGCGCCAACTACCGCGGGATCAGTCTCCTTCCCATTGCATATAAGGTTCTGTCGCGCATTATTTGTGAACGTCAAAAGCCGCTTATTAACACACTGATTGGACCTTATCAGTGTGGCTTTAGACCTGGTAAATCCACCACAGACCAGATATTCACACGACGACAAATCCTGGAGAAGACCTATGAGAGAGGCATCAACACACACCATCTTTTTGTTGATTATAAATCAGCCTTCGACACGCCGATAAGGTCAAGGTTTTTTGAAGCCTTGTCTACCCTTGGTACACCAGCAAAGTACGTTCGTCTTTGCATGATGACGTTGAGAAGTACACAAAGCTCCGTCAATATAGGAAAGAACCTTTCCGAACCATTTGATACCAAGAGAGGTGTGACTTCTTCAATCTACTGATGGAATATATACTGCGCCGGTGCCCACATGCCAACAGAACGGGTCTATAAAGATCTAATGCTACTCGCATATGCCGATGATATCGACATTATCGGCAAAAACGAACGGGCGGTAAGCAGGGCGTTTTCAGAGATTAAAAGGCAGTCGGAACTGATGGGTTTAGCGGTAAATGAGGACAAGACGAAATACCTTGTATCCGAGGACAAAAAGTCCTTGCGTCTTGGACAATCTGTTACTATGGGAGAATATAACTTTAAAGTTGTAGAGGATTTTGTTAACCTCGGAACGACGATAACCAGCGACAACAACATCAGTCTGGATGCTTCTACGGGCTAAGTACAGAGCTCAAGAGCAGAGACCTCAAGCGAAGAACAAAATTAGCCCTTTACAAGTCGCTTATCATCCCAGTCCTGCAATACGGCGCAGAATCATGGACAATGACAGCAGCGGATGAAGCGGCGATTGGCGTGTTTGAACGAAAGATTCTTCGGAGGATTTATGGACCTTAAAAAGTTGACGATGATTTCCGCATTCGAAATAATGACGAACTGTATGAGCTCTATGGGGACACCTGTCTGGTCAAGCGCATAAAGCTAACAGCGGCTGCGCTGGTTAGGACATGTCACCAGGATGGACGAAGAAGCTCCAGTAAGAAAAGCTTATTATTCGAAGGCGGCTGACTACGGAGGAAGAGGCAAGGAGGGGAGACCTCGACTAAGATGGGATGACCAGGTTCGGGCAGACATTGCCAAGCTTGGTGTGACCAACTGGTCCCAGCTACCACGGAGCAGAAGCGACTGGCGGACATTGATTGCAGCGGCCGAGACCGTCGAACGGTTGTGATGCAAGCATCGGGCCAATCAAGAAGAAGAAGAAGAAGAAGAAACCAGAAGAGGGCCTTAAATTACACAAAAACTTTAAATGATATTAACAAGCGGTTTGTATTCGATAGGTAATCGGTTAAACTTAATTTATAAATTTTGTTTTTGTTATTGCTCATGCGGTTGTTTATGTATTTTGGTTTACATTTTTCCCAAAAATAATATTTTTTTTTTTTTTGTGCAAATATATTGAAAACTATTGGTTGCCCAAAAGTAAATTCCGCTTTTAGTCTGTGTTTATAATTTTTTTAACTGCTTGTGACTCTGTAATTGCATTCTTTCTTTTGTCAGTTATTAGCTGTCACTATTAGCTTGCTTTAGAAAAAAAGTGCGCGTAATTTTGTTTACATTTGTTTGATTGGCGCCCTTTTTAATATGGAGTCCACAAAAGAGCATTTTCGTCATATTTTACTTTATTATTTCCGTAAAGGAAAAAGCGCAGAGAGAGTTGCTAAAAAGTTACGTGATGTGTATGGTGATAAAGCCTTAAAAGAAAGACAGTGTCAAAATTGGTTTCGCAAATTCCGTTCTGGAGATTTTTCACTTAAAGATGAGCCACGTTCAGGTCGGCCAAATGAAGTTGATGATGACCAAATCAAAGCATTAATCGAATTGGATCGTCATGTAACTGAGCGTGAGATAGGAGAGAAGTTAAATATACCAAAATCAACCGTTCATTATCACATACAAAGTCTTGGACTGGTGAAAAAGCTTGATATTTGGGTACCACATGAATTGAAAGAAATTCATTTAACAAACCGAATCAACGTTTGTGATATGCATCTTAAACGCAATGAATTCGATCCATTTTTAAAGCGAATCATAACTGGAGATGAAAAATGGATTGTTTACAATAACGTTAATCGAAAACGATCATGGTCCAAGCATGGTGAACCAGCTCAAAACACTTCAAAGGCTGATATCCACCAAAAGAAGGTTATGCTGTCTGTTTGGTGGGATTGGAAGGGTGTGGTATATTTTGAGCTGCTTCCAAGGAACCAAACGATTAATTCGGATGTTTACTGTCAACAACTGGACAAATTGAATGCAGCCATCAACGAGAAACGGCCAGAATTGATCAATCGTAAAGGTGTCATTTTCCATCCCGGCAAAAACTGGGACAGCTTGGCTGGGAAGTTTTGATGCATCCACCATATAGCCCTGACCTTGCACCATCAGACTACCATTTATTTCGATCTTTGCAGAACTCCTTAAATGGTAAAACTTTCGGCAATGATGAGGCTATAAAATCGCACTTGGTTCAGTTTTTTGCAGATAAAGGCCAGAAGTTCTATGAGCGTGGAATACAAAAATTTGCCGGGAAGATGGCAAAAGGTTATCGAACAAAATGGAAATTATATATTTGATTAAAGTTCATTCTAAGTTTGATTAAATACTTTACATAATTAGAATTGATGACAAATTTACCATTACCCATGTGGCAAAAAAGGTGGAGAGAAATATAAATGTCTGGGCAACGGGGAAATTAATTAATTTATTTCATAAACCAATATTTTTGTATATCTTCTTTCGTTGTACTTTCCGGTTTTCGCATTTTTAATGGGTTATAAGCGACATATCGCTGCGCGGAGTTGTGTCGTTTTAAAACGTCATATCCCCGCCGTGTTACAAACAACATATCTCCGCGCGGAGTTATGTTGCTTTCAAACGTCGTAACTCCGCCATTGATCATAGCGGAGATATGTAGTTTTAAAACGTTTCCGCGCGGAGGCTATCCATGTCGCTTGGAAAACGACGGAGATATGACGTCGGAGCTATGTCGTTACCCCATCATGAAGTTGTGCAGCGAAAAACTGTCTCTCTCTCTCTCTGTATAAACGCGTTGATCTGACAGACTATGAGGGGTAGAGCCACAAAGTTTTGCATGTATGCCGTACCCAAATCAAGTTTTTTCAGATTTGCAAAATTCCTGCAAAATTTCGAAGTCGGGCCACTCGACTGCAACGCTCTTACTTTTTTACTAAACATACATATCTATGTATGGGCTTTGAGAAATATGTCATTGTTGAACTATTTTCCACACCACTCTTTGGAAGTAAAGTTCTAGGCGCGCTATTTTATGTGGTATCCCCTAGAAGGCCTAGTCTACCTAAAAAATCATACTCTTATAAAGTGTTTATGTTAAAATAACGAAAAAATCTGTTTTAACTAAGTCGCAAGTTCGCCTGCGGCTCACTTTTATAAAGACTCACCTCCGAAAAATGTACATCGTTGGCTACAATTTTTGTTGCTGGATTATTTAGCAGTGGAAGATGTTATGTATCCTGTCCTAGTGATTCGGGAACCGTTTGTGAAACATAAATTTTGCCAAATATACGAGATAACGATCTTTTTTCGCCTAAAATGTGGCAATTTGGCCTTAACGTCCCGCCAAAGTCATTCTATGTGTTGTGTGTACGCACGGGATGAGGGATCCACAAAGTTTTCTGAGCGGTTAACAGTTTCGTGTTAAAGCTTCTCATAAAAGTCACACTGTTTTCTTATTCTCTTTGTTGGAGCAGAGCACATTTTTCGGCTCCGAAAAAATATTTGGTTGTTCTTTTCTGAGTTTTTGCAGTCAGCTCCACAATTTTTAGACTATGACTTCTCCTTCCGATAAGGATAAAAATTTGGACACAGTAAAATGACATTGCGTTCACTTCATTTCATGGATGACCCCCCGCGATTAATTTGCATGAAAATTCATGCTAATTTATTTTAGAAAATTTCTGAGGTAAGGTCCCTATACTAGACAATTACTCTTCCCAGGGTGATTACCGCTCTAATGAAGCAGATATTTGAGCGGTTGACCCTTAGCTCGACCATAAAGTAGCAAAGTTACGAAATTTTGAAAAACAACCATTTTTTTTAGATGTGCTCAACTTTCGACTTGAGTTGAACCACTTCAGCTTGATCTGTTTGGAGTCACTGAGAATTTGAGCTGACTTTCTTGAACCAAAACAATTTCTGACTTAAATAACCTTAACCTTTTTTTTAAAACATGATCAAAAGGCACTAATGCTTACCACAAATTCTGTATTACCCAGAGCGCACATTTTTTGTCTTACGTGGCGTTCTAGAGCAATTGGTTTTGGTAAATGTATAGTATAGGTCCATTTTGGCCTAAACATTAAAAAAACTATCCTCGATGGACCGCGAATTTCTCTTAAGAAGTTTAGAAAATTTATAATTGTTGGCGGGATGTGAAGAATGCCATTGCCCAATTTGGACGAAGAAATTACCACTATTTCACTATTCCAATTCATACTATTCTTAAAGCGCACCAAGACTGTACACATGAGATTTTCTTGGCCTTTGAGCCTTTATGACCCCACAGAAGAAAATATTATAAATTAAGAAGTCCAAACCCCGGAATTTTTCTACTTCGTATGTGGTGCATCTATAAAATTTAACAAACTACACAGGAAGAGGGAGAAGAGGAAGCGGTGGAAGGATTGAAGAAGGAGGAAGCAGTGGAAAAGGAAGGGTTGGATAAGGAGGTCGCTTGGGCCATTGGGTGCTCAAATAGAAAACTTTTTGTTAGTTGAGTAAGAAATTTGGGTTCAACATTTCCCATTTACTTAGTACTTTCCAGGGTACCAGGTAGGATTGTTTTTGTCGCCCTTAAACCTAATCTACCCTGGGAAATCATTTCCACTGAGTATGGGGGTTATAAAAACAGAATCGTTTGGACGTCTCACTCAAGTGATGGCAATGCATCGCACGGCCCCTTCCCCCCCCCCAACCACTCATTTCCATCTGCCCCTCTTTCCCTCTCGCTCTCTCTCTTTGGGGGCAGCACGCACTTCTGGGAAGACAATTTAAAATGTTGAAAAATGCTCAGCTAATTGGCAGTTGACAGCGTCAAGAGCCTGGGATTGGGTTGCCCCGCAAACGCAAATGGAGGCAGCTCGAGGGGTAGGGGACAGTCTAGAGAGTCTGGAGGGGCATATAAATTTAATTTGGTTTATAAAAAGTGCTCGAGTTGTGGAGGAGAATGGGCTAAAGCCAAGTGGCCAATGCTGAACAACAGCTGCCGGGAGAATGGGGGTAAATGGCAGCCAAGTGGTGTCCACCCTCAAAGCTAATATCAAAATGGGAAACGGAGCTCGAGTTTTTATGCAGAGGTGGGGGCAGCTTATGATTAGACATTCTCCACCAACTACTGGCTCATAATCCGTATGCCAATCGGTGCTTCCTTGCCCCTTTTTTTGTGCTGGTTGTGTATTTGTTTGGATTTGCATATCCCAACTCTAATTTATATGATAAGTGGAGGACATCATTTATATGCAGCAGACGGAAGAGGCGAACAAAAAATCGATGGCTTAGTTTTTCGGTTATTCCCATGCCAACCACCATTAACCCCCTACCCTGCCGTAACAAATAAAATCCAGAATATGCTTCTTCTCTGTTCTTCGGCAATAACAAATCAAATTATATTTACATAATAAAATCATAAAAACAAAAACAAAAAACGGGAAAACATTTCAAACAAAAGTTACGAATATTTTGGGGCCAATTCAAATTAGTTTTAACGACTAACCCCAGAGCCACCAAATCATTTGATGACTTCGCAACAAACTATCACTGCTCTAAGGATCATAATGGGCATTATTAAAAGTATTTAATATCCATAGGAGCAAAATGTGGCATATGCCAGTCGGTTTTGTACTCAACAAAGTGGAACAAGAGCCAAATGGATAGAAAACTAGCTGGAAAGATGCGAAAATTTCTGGCAGAGAATATTTCACTGGGTGGAAAATAGTAAAGCAAATCAATTAAAGAAATATAATCTGATATACGAAGCTTAATCAAAATTGACAAAATAGATGCTTTGTTTAAAAACAATTAACTAAGCGGTAGTCGCTTAGTTTACTCAGATACCTGAGGTATTTCCGAACTTGCTGTGGTATTTAGATAATCTGTCTAATAAACAGAAAAAGATTTCTTAACCTTTAAAAATTATGCCATAAAAATAATCAGAGATACCGACACACCACCTACTTTTTCTAAACTGTAATTTTAAGATAATATTAAAATGGTTACTTGCTTCACTGGGACTTAAACACACGGACGACCCTTTAGCCCACCCGACTATCAGCCAGCAAAACCTTGCGTCAAAATCATTCATATATATCATATATTAAGTTTGTGCCAAAGTATGTAACAGGGAGAAGGAATCATTTCCGACCCTATCTATTTATATTTATAAAAGAGTTCAACCTGACTGACTGACTGACTGGTGACCGTCGCATAGGAAGATGAGATTTTCACAGTAGTTTTATCTTATGCTGAAAGTGAGTACTAAGAACGGATTTTGGAAAATTCTGTCGGGAAATGTGGAAAATTCGTGGAAAACTGTTGTATGAAACTTTTTTGTTTTTCATCCGATCAAGTTCAAATTCACTTTCAAAGACCTATATGAAAATTCAACAACAACTGCATACCAATCTTCCGGAAAATTTACCTCCCCTGGGAGGAAAGTGGGTGGTCAAGGTTGTATGGGCGAAACTTTAGTTGCCAGCGATTAGCGCAGAACTTATTTTCAAAGTTACACATAACAAAACATAAAAAATTTGACTTTCAAATTTTGGAAAATCTATCCCCAAAGTCGGAAAATTCATGAAAAACTGTTGTATGTTCAACTGTTCAATGTTGTTCAAAAATTGTTTCTTGGAAAATCTTGTTAATTTTATCTGTTTATTTTTTTTAGCCCCTGAAGACGGACCCGATGTGGGCCCGAAAATATTGGAAAACAAATCAAAAACTATCGTCTTTTCATTCCTTGGTGGGACGGTGACCTTGAGCCCGCACAACCAAACTTTACTTAAGAAGATCGGGTCGCTAAACCAACACATGTTGTATGAAACTTTTTTGTTTATTATCCGATCAGATTCAAACTCATTTTCCAAATTTCTTAATGAAAATTCAACAATAACTGTGTTCCAATTTTCCGGAAAATCCCACCCGTAAAAGTGTTGGAGAAGTCTGTATGGCAAATATTTATTTTCATCCGATTGACTTGAAACTTGGTTTGCAAGCATAGTACGCAAAATATTCGACACGTGTTTTCCCAATTTTGGAAAACTCCCCCACGTGGAAAATGGCCGAAAAATTCTGCATGAAAAAACTATTTTTCACCTGATTGACTTGAATATCGGATTGTGAGAATAGTTAATGAAATAAATTGGGAAGTGATTTTTCGATGTTGGAAAATTTGACACAACGGCCGGTAAATTCCTGGAAAACTTTTCATGAAAAAAACTATTTTTCACCCGATTGACTTGAAACTTGGTTTGTAGGGATGGAATACAAAATAATTAGTGATTGCATTTTCCGCACTGGGAAGTGGGAGAATAGTAGAAGAATAGGTGAGTGGGAGGTGGGTGGGAAGTGTACGCGAAGTGGGAGGGATGTGGGTGAGAAGTGGATTATATCTGGGAGGGAATTGGGTGATAAGTGGGTGGGATGTAGGCGGGAAGTGGGTGGAATGTATGTGGGAAACGGGTGGAAGTTGTGTAAGAAGTGGATGGGGAGTGGGTGGGGTGGGATGGCGGCGGTAAGTGGGCGGGAAGTGGGAGGGATGTGGGTGGAATGTGAGCGGGAAGTGGGTGGGATGTAGGTGGGAAGTGGATGGGATGTGGGCGCGAAGTGGGAGGGATGTGGGTGGAAAACGGATGGAAGTTGTGTAAGAAGTGGGTGGAGTGGGATGGGGGTGGTAAGAACGCAGCAGCAAAGTCGTAACGGTGAAAAATCAAAGTAGTAAAACGTTGACTTCAAGCCCATGCATATATTTATGCATGTATTTAGAGAATATTTTTAAATTTGGTTAATATTTGACTCTCACGATTGACTTCAAACTGATTCTGATATTGGTTCTATACTGTTAAAGGCGCAGCGAAGCGCGACGGGCTTTTTGCTAGTAAAGTATATATTCTTGATCAGCATCAGCAGAAGAGTCGATAGAGCCATGTCCGTCTGTCAGTCTGTATTATCTTAGGCCATATCTATCTATTCTGAAAAGCGCAATAAGTTCCGAATAAGAACACCAAAGTTATTCACGAAACAATTTTGCTTGCGAGAGGGAGGGGGAGCGCTGTGCCTATTTCAGAGTCAGTGCGCGCGCGTGTGTGTGCGTTTGTGTAAGTTTGTGGGTTAGTATGAATGTCTCAATTGTACAGGGAATTTTGGAGTCGGGCCACTCGACTGCAACGCTCGTACTTGTTTAAATTGTATACTAGGTGTTTTTTAACATTGGGCCCATTCAGCAGATAATTTTGATTTGCGATTTGTGATTTATGATTGCCGATTTCGATTGGTATATTTGACATTCATAATTGCTGAAAGGCAATCGAACAAAAGGTATGATTGGTTACAGGTTGCTGGATCGGTTTGCCTTGGTAAAAGTTATTATATAAAATTGTCTATAAGTAAACACTAAAAACACTTTAAAATTTGTAACCGAACCCGTAACTCTATATCCTTTATTAACATAACCGCCTACCAGTACCGAACCAGAAACAAATTTTGTGGTTAATTTTGTCATTTCCAAAAATATCGATAAAATGTATGTAAAATAAACATTTTAAACTAAAATTGTACAAAGAAAGGAAAGCGAAAGAGAAAAAGATATCGCAGCTAACTAAAATCTTTACCTTCCTCATATTTACTTATATTAGTTATTACACAGCCAATTTGTTTGTATGAAAACGTAAGTATGCATGCATATGGTTGTCGTTTGCGCGATCGCCTTTTTCAAGTAAACCTCTGCCCCTGAATGGGAATAGAAAAGAATGCCTTAAACATGGTTATGTATGAATGTATATATGTATGTGTGACAGCTTGTCAGCTTGGCGTCGGTAACTTGACAAGTTGAGCTGTGATCTTGAAAGTGGATGGAAGTGAGGAATGAACAATTTTTAATGCCGTTTTGAGTCTTGATAAGTTGTTACCCTAAAAAAGCAAGCATTTTCCGGGAATTGTTTACTTACACCATTCAAAACGAGAACGAAGGGAATGTTATTTGCTTTGAAATTTATGGCTTGTCCCACGTGATAAGCTCATTTTTAAAAGGCCCCTTTTATAAAGGTCAGTTTATTTTTGTTTCAGGTATAAATATAAAATACATCGCTTTAAGAACTTTGGCAACTGAGGAGATGGTATCGAATCACACGGCTATCTATCTCAAAGACGTTATCATACAACTAAACAGGTATACTTCTGAGTTTCAGGGGATAGATGTGCTGCCTATACCTTTCAGTTAGCCGTCAATGCAGTTTTAAAAAAGGCTGAATTCGTCAGCGCTATATTTCTGTGTAAGAAATTTGAGTTTAGTACATTTACTGAATAACTGAGATTCCAAGTGAGGACGCTTTTATTTGCATGATTTGTCATAGTGATATTTTAAACCAATAACCCTAACATGACCGTAACCGAAACCCGAAACAGAATAAGATTAATAATATCTCACAATCGTAATATAACCATAACCAGAAAATAGCGATCGGCCAAAACAGTAACCGTATCCCAAACCGTTATTCCTTTCGGTTGAAGTTCTAGTGGGAAAACTTTTTTGTTTTCAATGGGAGCGTCTTTATACTCTTTATAGTTATGAATATTATGTGTTTCCACAAAATGTTGGAGATTTGGATCAAAATCGTATGGCTGCCATATAAAAAACTAACAGGCACATACAGTGCCGATCAACTGAATAGGTTTGTCTTTTTTTTCGGTTTGAGAGTTGTATCTCCTTAACAAGCACTCTGATTTGAGCGAAATAAATTTTGTTGTATAAAGATATCAGTCATTTGTGAAATAGCAAAGTTTCTGTTCAGTTAGTTTTGTTTTTATACAATTTTTATTATTTTTTCAAAAACATAACAAAAAATCTCCATTTTTTTTGGCTCAACTGAATAAGTTTGACCACTAAAACTATTAAACATAAGTCTATAAAGCAAAATTTCAAGGCTGGGTAACTTAATTTATAAGGGAAACTGTTTTAGCATAGTTAAGTATTTGGTATGCCTACCCTTGTTCTTAATTATTTCACACATACGGTTTGGTAAGAAATCATAATATTTTTCAATTTCATTTAGTTTTTTAACTGCTTCAACTAGGGTCCCAGAGTCACTAAATTGTCTTCCTCCTTCGTATTCTCTCCTGGACAAAAGTCCCCAAATGTTATCGATAATGTTAACGTCAGGGAAGTAAGGCGGCCACTCGAGCAATTTGACGTTTTGATCTTTAATCCACAGTTTTACAACCCTAGCGGTATGGATGGGAGCGCTGTCATGTTGGTACGTCCATGGAATATGACCATAAATCTCCGAAAACTGGGGAAAAGCCTTTTGGAGCACAGTCTTGTACACATTTGCGTTCATCTTCGAGGTGACAAACTGGAGCTCGCATGTTCCATAAAACGATATGGCTCCCCACACCATTACTCCACCTGCACATGAGTGATGACGACTTAAAAAACATTCTTCCTTTCGCATATCGTGGAAATAGTAATTATAACCATCCGGTCCATCGAGGTTGAACTTCTTTTCGTCGGAGAAGACCACCGTCTTCCACTCCTTGTTCCACGTCATGTGTTCTCGAGCAAATCGAAGTCGTGCTTCCTTTCGAGCATCGTTAAGAGGTGTTTTTTTTTTATTTTCAATCTCTTCAAGTGTTTGGCGCTTCGAATAATTCGTTTTACAGTGGCCACACTAGCATTTACGCCGCATTCTTCCTTAATTTTTCCTGCAGAAAGTTGGGAATTTAAGGCAGTTCGTAGGATAAGTCGCTTTTCAGATGCTGTTGTTGCATATTTTTTTCCTCCATTCATTTTTTTTTCATAGTCAGCTTCATTACGAAGAAAATTACTCACAAAGTTTTGACTTCGACCGATTTTCTTGGCTATTTCATAGTGTTTTAAACCAGAATCAATATAGCCTTTTATTTGACCTTTTTCAAAATCGGTTAAAGGTGTTCCGCGGCCTATTTTACAAAAAACTGATAGTAGTTGCTTTAAATTTTGGAATTCAAAAGAATTCAACTCTTTTCATTAACGCAGTCAATCAAACAGTGAAGTCAAAAGTGTCAAACCTATTCAGATGAGCCAAAAAAGATCACACATTTAGCGAATTTCTCGATGAAAGCAAAATTCTGAATTACCGCCTCTATTTTTTAGCTTTTTGCGTTAATTGGTTTAGACTTAAAAAAATTGTTCTAGAATCAGCTCGGAAGTGTTCCGTTAAGTTTTCGAGGGTTCATAAATAGTAACTGGAAAGCCTTTGCATGATTCATTGTATAAATTTTTAAGTATATAAACTACTCCCCGTAAGTTTTCTTTATTCGAAAGGGTGCCCTTGCTGATTTATGTACCATTGAGAGAGCTTGTGATTTAAAAATAAGCTCTTAAACTAAGCATCATGTTTCACATCAAAGACTCGTGAGTGCTAGCGACACTCACACCTTTTTTTTAAGACAAAGACGATGGTCACACTGTATACCGAATGATCGAAAAGAATAATGACAGATAAACGAGACAGAGACACGAAAGCTTTAAACCCGTATGGACATTGTAAATAGTGAACTTTGTGCTTATACCAACCCCTGAAAATAGTGTGTAAATAAAAGAGTGAATCAAGAAAAATTCCCGCTTACAATTCAAATGTTTATTCACTTCAATGAAGGGATGCAAAACGATCGAAAATGGAAGCTGACTAGGATCGATTTTTAAAGTTTTTTGTGCCGCTTTTGCTCTGTTCCGCAATCGCGTATAACCGTAATACGCAATCATCAGTGGAACCTGAAAACATTTACATATAAAGAACAATGTAAATAACTAAGATTATTTTTCAACTTTATGAAACAATTTTCGGTAATGAGTCCCGACTTAAATTCCCATCCCAAATTCCAAATCCAAACACAAGAGCTGATTGTGTATGGAGAAAAAAGGGCTCCATTCTCCCTGAAAACGATGTTTCCATTTTTGGTTTATTAAATAATTTAAAATTTAAACAATATACAAAAAAAAATAATTAAAATATTAATGTTAAAATAAACCACAAAAAGTTGATGCTTAATTATTTACAGGCATTGGCGTAGCGAAGCTTATTTAGTTCTTATACAAGTATGTATATATATATATCATTTTTTTGACATGCTCATGTGTACTTGAATTAGTTAATGTATTGAGTTGATTTTGTAATTTAATTTAGGTTTTTTTTTAGCTACGTATAAACATTTAAAAATTTGTTGAAAAATATTTCGTTTTGATTAAAGTTTTTTACCATAATTTGTTGTTTGTTTTTGTGTGTTTCTTGACAAATCGAATAGAATTTAAATGTTTGTTTGGTTTTTAATGAGAAAAAAGAGTTTTGTTGACCAAAAATGAGCGTTTCAAAAAATTGTTTGCAGCAATTTGTGGTTGCTTTTTGTAGTTTTTAATTTTTTGGTGTAGTTTTAGTTGTTGTTGTAGTTGGTGGGCCCATTGCGAGCGGGGACCCTTTAACGTTAATTCTATGATATATGTTTATGTATGTATAATAGGCGTAGGTATGTAGGTAGGTATTGTATAAGTATGCATGTATATCTATATATGACTGTGATTTGTTTTTTGGCCTATCAGCTAAAGAGAGGATAAAAAGTAAAACTTAAACTAAAGTTGAGCGAACAATTTTCTCTTTGACTTGATGTGAGCGTTGTTTTTTTTTCTCTTGTCTTGTTACGAGAGGGCGGGGGACTGAGGGGGTATATACAATACGGGGATGGGGATCTGGTGCAGTATATCACATAGTCAGACATTATACGACTACAAAAGTTCTCAATTAGCATTGGCATTAATTTTTCTTCCACCCCTTCCACCCCAAAGTCTAGACATGCAAAGTGGAGGAATTGTGATCCATGGAGATGCGCGAGTTACGCCGGGAGCTCAACAGAGAGGCGGTATCTGCCTCGGGATCTACGAGACGTTTGCGCTGCGGACGCAAAAACAGGAACATAACGAGCAGAGCCAAAAAGAAGGCCAAAGCTCCAAAGGCGGGATAAACCACACCGCTCAATTGGCTGGCCGTGGGCAAAGCGCTAATGATGTACACCCGATCGGTGGGATGAACACGACCCGGCATAGATCTCTGGGTGGTGGTGGTGGTGGTGGTGCTGGGACTGATCGTGCCCACCAGTTGGCGTGTGTCCACCCTGAGTTTTTGTGAGCGTCGCATCAGGCCTGTCAGCTGTAAATACAATTAGAATTAAGCATATTTTATGAGGAATGTAGCATAAACTGTAAAGTACCCTGTAACTGACAAAGTTGTACGGACTTTCGACCCCTCAAAACTAAAAAACCAAAATACAGTTATCTTGGCGACAGATTCTTTTTGGGTACGCCTTTGTTTTGGCAGAGTCAGCTGGATTTGGCATTTTCCGTAGCTGCAGGTGGAGTGTGAGCATACTGAGTATCGAGTTCCGAGTACTTAGTACCGCGTACTGAGTCTTGAATACTGTGTATCGAGTAGTGAGTATAGAGTATTGAGTATTGAATACCGAGTACCTAGTATCCGGTAAGGAGTTCTTAGTATCGAGGACTTACTGAGTATCGTGTACTATGTATCCATCACTGAGTGTTTGAGTATCTAGTTCTGAGTATCTAGTACTGAGTATCTAGTACTGAGTATCGAGTATTGAGTACCGAATAATTGGTATCTAGAACTGAGTATCAAGTACTGATTATCAAGTACCGAGTATCGATTACTGATCACTAAGTATCGAGTAACAAGTACTTAATATAGAGTACTGAGTATCTAGAACTAAGTATTTAATATCGAGTACTGAGAACACTCAAGTGTTTCGAGTACTGAGCTGCGAGTATTTAGTATCGAGTACTGAGTAACAAGTACTTAGCTTTTAGTATCGAACTGTGTTAAGTGCTGCCCATAATATGATATAAGCCAGAGTACCAAGTACTTAATATCGAGTACTGAGTATCTAGTACCAAGTACTTAATATCGAGTACTGAGAAGACTTGTGTGTGTTTCGAATACTGAGTAGCGAGTACTGAGTAACAAGTACTTATCTTTTATTATCGAACTGTGTTAAGTGCTGCCCATAATATGATGTAAGGGTTGGTTCTCCAAATTTTGGTTTGCTTATATCTCGACTATCGTTCTTCCGATCTTTTTTAATCCCTTGGCAGATCGATAAATAATGCTGTTTGCTAACCATTTATCTATCTACAAAATTGTGAAAGATATTTAGTTTTTTTGATCTGCCTGCAAGTATTACAAGTTTACCACATCTTACACTCTCTGAGTTATCTTTGCACTCTTCATTCATACGGACAGACGAACGGAGATGTTCTATTTGACTGCTTATCTCATCATTGTACCCTTTATTTCATTTCTCCACCTACCTTATTTTTGCAGGTCACCTGTATGTTGTACTCTGTATCCGGCACCAGTGAGAGCTCCGCTCGTGCCGAGTCTGTTAACAGATTGCCCATCAAGCCACCACCCGACACCTCCCAGGTGATCAGACATTGACGCGAGGCATTCGTTATTAGCTCATCCCAACGCACATCCGTCAATACCAAGGCCCCACGATGCTGGGCCTGGTGTATGCTCAATTTGAAGGGCAGCAATTGCTCTGGACAGCTCTGCCAGCACTGTAAAAGAGAAGAGGAAGAAAATTTGTCCAATTATTCTTTGCCCCCGGCAATCAGCATCAACATTAACCCATTGAAAAGTGACATCCCACCTAATTGGGGTGGAGGAACGCAAAAGTTTGGCTGCTACTTTTGACCAATTTTGTGGCGAAGCTAAACAAGAAAGGAAAACTTGGCATGTTTTCATAGAATTCCCATTATTACTTGGCGGAAATGGTTTTACTTATAATCGGATTACTGTGTTTTAGAAGCATAAGCTAGCCCCTGGCTGAATGGAATTAGTTTGGATTTATACATACTTTGGATAACGAAAAAACATAATAAAATTTTGAAAGAAACTTAATAGTTTTAATAAGAATTCTTGGCTGTAGCAGTGCAACTCCTCAGGCGATGAAAGTTTAACAGAAATAAAAAAAAGGAAAGGGACAAGGTAACTTCATATGCGCCGAAGTTTTTATACCCTTGAAAATGTTTTGAAATTTCAGTTTAAGAATGCAAAAAATTTTCTAACTAAAACCCGTTTTTCGACCTTCGCGACGGTTCCTATGGTAGCTATAAGATATAGTCATCCAATTTCGACCAAAACTTGATAATCTTTGCGAAAGCATATTGTATTAGTATAGGCCTATAGCTGTTAAATAATGATTACTAATCGTAATCATTACATATTTGATTATTTTTATTTGATTAGTTTTAAAGGCAAAATAATGATTACATTGCGACTATTTTTTTAGTTTTACTTGATTACTAATTGATTACTTTCAGAAATAATCAAAAATAATCGGGATTATTGAGGATTACCAAAAAATAATCAAAAATAATCAAAAAGTAATTCGACTACTTTACAAGATTATTTTTGAATATTTTTGATTCCTTAACAAAAAAAAAGGCATAGCCAGATTTGTGGCCCTCAATGATTTCATATAGCACTTTTAGCTGCCTACTAAAACTTGTAGGTAATGGCGTAGAGCTTAAGGCCTATGACTGAAAGGCAATGAGTACTAGGTTCAAGTCCCAGTTTGGGACATGTATTTTTTTTTTTTAATCTAGAATTTTAAAACAATTGCATTAGCTCCCGTGTAACAGTTAATGCTATTGAAATGATTATTATAATGTTTCCAAGAAGTGTGCACCACATAGAAGAAATCATCTCCGTCCCTATAAAATATATGTATTTTTAATCAGCATGACGAGCTGAGTCGATTGACCTTTGTCTGTCCGTCCGATATCCTATAAATTATAAGATCTACTGACTGAGGTAGCTTCTAACTAGGGGAGCCGGTGTGTAGCTCAGTGGAAGTCGTGGGTTGAATCTCGCCTCGGACGATATAACAAAAAAAGGTTTTTCTTTTGGTAGAAAATAGCTTTTACACATCCGGTCCCTTTTACGAGCTACTGGCACCAGCTTTGAAGTAACAAGCCATGAAAAAGCTTCTCAAACTTTGCCGTTCGGATTTGGAGTTAAACTGTAGGTCTGTTTGTCTTGTGCAAAAAATGATAAGCGCACACACGCCAAGAGATTGCGAGTAGCTTGACTTTGCCCTTTTGGGCTGTAGAGCCAATTTTACATTTTTACTGACTAGCTTAAGCTCGAAACCGGAACTTCAGGCGATAAACCGAAGAGTCATTTCAAACGAGATGTTGATAGTCCTGGAGGGAGTTATAATGCACTATGACACACTATGAAATGAAAAGAAGAAACAATACATATATTCCTTGCCGTGCTTAATAGCATTAACTGGTACACGGGAGCTAATGCAATTGTTTTAAAACTCTAGATTACAAAAAAAAAAAAAAATACATGTCCCAAACTGGGACTTCAATCGACCTGGGAAATGTTGACCGCAGCTGCGCCTTAAATGGTTCATACGCTGGGTCCAATCTCCCCAACATATCGGCTGGTATGTTACGAATAAATTCTTCAATATTGGCTTCCAGTGCGTCAACTGTTGCGGACTTGTCGCTATAGAGTCTTAACATAGCCCCACAAAAAATAGTGTCTAAAGGCGTTATATGGCACGATCTAGGCGGCCCATTGTTTCGCGTGCTGTGTGTCATGTAGCACCGTCTTGTTAAAGCCACATGTCGGCCCAGTCCAGCTCTTCTATTTTGGGCAAAAAAAAAGGTAGCACTCTCTATTCACAGTAATGTTTTTGCCTACGTCATCTTCAAAAAGTACGGTCCAATGACCATCAATGCCATCGTCACATAATACACACCAAACAGTGTATTTTTCGGGATGCATTGGCAGTTCTTGCAATGCTTTTGGCTACTCTTCACACCAAATACGGCAATTTCGTTTGTTTTCGCATCCATTGTGTCGCTGGACACAATTTTATGCCAGCGACTATTCACCAAAAGTTAGCCGTTGTGGTACGTCGTGTGGCTTCAATTCTTGCGCCAGCTGTATTCGAAAAGGTTTTATACCCAAATCCTTCCGCAATTGCTGCGAACGGCGCCGAATCAATAATTCACGGTCATTAACAACACTGGCAGATACAGCTGCGATATTTTTCTCGCTCCGCACTTTACGTGTGCATGTTGGTGGTTTAATGTCCAGTAATGTAAATTTAGTGCGAAATTTAGTCACAAGACTGACCATAAAATGGAAGAAGTGCACGATGCACTTTCTAAGCCGAGCTTAAATTTTGAAAATAAAATTCAATAATTTGCAAGCGTTGTTCCTTTGCAAATCGATGCAAGGTTAAATGGACCTGCCCAAAACAGTGTTGCCAAAACAAAAGTTGCTAAAAAATCACCCTTTACCAATTTTCGCACTCAACTTTTTCTAAGCACGTGCTTTTTAAATGACACGGTGGGCGTGAAAAGGACTCCTAGGTATATCAATTCAGATTATATTTTTAGTAGGTCCATCTTTCAGACGCCGATAGTCTGCCTCCTTTCCTGAATACCATAATTTCAGACTCATTCAAATTCCCATCCATTCCCCATTTACTGCAATACTCTTCTAACCGGTTGATCTTGTTTTGGAGTACTTAGATCTCATCAGACAACATTTCAATGTCATCTGCATGCATTAATAAGCGGATGTTAAGGTCTCCTACAGACAGACCACTTCCTTGAGCATCATGCGTGGAGATACACTCAGAAAAAAATTCGTTATAAATCTATCAAAATCATGCCCATTCGTTTAAAAAATTAGAGTAATCCCGCTTTTTCTTGAACCGTAAACAGTGGGTGTCATATTATGAACATTTTGTGCTCACTTTATGAACGGCTTGGGCCATTTTAATGTAGACATTTGTTAGCGCCTCAACAAACTCTTTTGGTAAATGTATATAGTGCTCATAAGGGATTCGATCCTCACCTTTGCCTTTCCAAGCGAATTTTTGACTGCTCTGTAGGTAATTTCCGCATCTAAAAGTTCATCTTGTATAAGGTTTCTTGCGTTATGTAAATGGCATCCCTGCCGGCTGGGATTAGGGAGGTTTTTAAAAAATGTTTACTTACATTCAAATATTATTACTACTCGCACTCGGATTGTCATTAAGCAAGCAATCCGACTCGAAGTACCGATATGCTCAAGTATAATACTAACTTCATTTTGATATTTTTGTTTCTACAAGCCCTAAATTGTAAACCAAATAAAGCCACAAATTTCATTAAAATTCCTTTGCCTCTGCCCTCAATAAATGATGATTACTCAATCAAAATTCAAAAAAAAAAAAAACACAATCAAGCCTTAATGGGTTAATGACATAGTTGATAACAGGCTCATCCCTCTTTAGTACTTACATTCCTGCAATCTACAAAATCCGTGCAGCGATGCCAGTCCTTGGAAAACTGTAACGAGAAGTTGTAAGAACACAAAAAAAGTTAGTTAGTGGGCGTGGCCTAATCGAATTTTAAGTAAGCTAGAAAAAGTAATCAGGCACAACGCCGCAGGACAACGACAACACAGGACCCGGATTCATCTCAACAATAGACGCAAATTTGTAACAGTAATAAAAGGCAGGCAGCAGTCACCAGGCAGAGCAGCCAAAGGCGAAGGCAACAACAGACAAAAAAAAAAAGAAAAATTATATAAATGACCGCAAAAGTTGTATGGCGAATTGAAAATTTCACGCTCATGGCAAATGAGGATGATGAGGGATTTGCGACGACTGCCGCCTGCTTAGCCTTTGTCAACTGTCGCAGGCTCCGGCTTCGACTTGCAGAGCTCAGCGGGTAGGGGTAACGGGTACCGGGTACCGATTCTGCTGTTCCTGTCCGTTTTAGTTTATGAATGAGCACACTGACAAATGAATGAATGTCCCATGCCATTGCCTTGCAGTGACTCGACAGGTCAATTAGAGATGGAAGCGTGACGGCCAGAGGGAACACGAACGAAAATTTAGCAAAACGGGAATACCCTGCCTGAGCAAGGTGAATTTGTATAATTATTTAAGCATTTGAAAAAAAAACTATAAAGTTTTAGCAGCCTAGATGTCATGGTATGTTATGTAACTAGCTCGAGGTTCGAAAATTAAAAAAAAAAAAAAAAAAATAGGTCCGATACCGGCCCTTATCCATTAAAATATCCAACTCCTTATTGATACAAAGAGACAGTCAAGAATTCACTTTTATATGTATCTTAAATAGCTTTTGAGATATGGCTCTGAACCACTTTTGAATCGGTTAAAAACATGATCCATACCGACCCCGAACCAGTATAATATCCAACTCCATAATACGAAAGTACAGTCTAATTTGCAAGTTTATAGTTTAAGCATCTTCTGGGATTTGGCTTTACACCACTTTTGACCCGGTTCAAAGCCGGTTCGGTACTGGACCTGAACCAGTACAATATACAACTCCATAATACCAACCTACAGTCTAAATTTTAAGTTCATAACTTGAATGACTTCTTATATATGCCTCTAAACCACTTTTTAACTGTTTTTAGCCGCTTTTGAACCGGATCATAGACTTATAATCTATAATATCATAGATATTCGCATACCGCAGGATTACAAAGTTTGGATGTATACCTTTTGAAAACGTGATATCGATAAACTAAAAAAGGGATTAGCCAGAGTAGACAAAGGACTATTAACTATAATTTTCTAAGATTTTTTAGTATTAGCAGAAAAAAAAATATTTAAGCTTGAAAAAAATAAATCGAAAATAACCATATTTTCCAAATTAAAATAAAAAAAATAGAGGGAAGCTAACTTCGGCTCTACCGAAGTTTATATACCCTTGGAGCATGATATATGCGGCCAGTTTGTTATATGGCTATACGATATATTCATCAAATAGTTTTTCTCACTAGAACTACATTTTGGACCGATCGTTCCAACGGCAGCTATATGCTATTGTCATCCGATTTGAATCAAACTTGACAGAATTGTGTGGTAGTATATAATATTGATCTGTACAAAAATTGGGAGCGATAGCATTGAAAACAAAAAAGTTTTTCTCACTAAAACTAGTTTTTCAACCGATCGTTCCTATGGCAGCTTTATGCTATAGTCATCCGATTTGAATCAAACTTGACAAAATTATGTGGTAGCATATAATATTGATTAGTAACAAGTTTGGGAGCGATAGCATTGAAAACAAAAAAGTTTTTCCTACTAAGAATTATTTTTAAACCTATATTTTGTATGGCAGCTATACTATATAGTTGTCCGATTTTCGAAAATCTTGGTGGAGTTATATGAAAGCATAGAAAACTTATAAATACGAAGGTTGGGAGCGATAGCATCAACAACAAAAAAGTTTTTCTCACTAAAACTACTTTTTCAACCGATCGTTCCCATTGCAGCTATATGCTATAGTCGTCCGATCCGTCCGGTTCCGACAAATGTGCAGCGTATTTGTACCAAAAGAATTCGTGCAAAGTTTGGTTAAGATAGTTTTAAAACTGACGGAGGAGATAGCAAAGAAACAGACGGACGGACAGACGGACATGGCTATA
Source organism: Lordiphosa stackelbergi (assembly GCA_018904235.1). Taxonomy (NCBI): domain Eukaryota; kingdom Metazoa; phylum Arthropoda; class Insecta; order Diptera; family Drosophilidae; genus Lordiphosa; species Lordiphosa stackelbergi. Next base: position 143,486 of record JAEIFU010000134.1, read on the forward strand.
TTAACTCAGCTCGTCATGCTGATCATGAATACATATAGATGCTTCCTTCTGTGCGTTACAAACATCCGGACAATTTCAACATACCCTCTTCAAGGGTAAAAATATATAAGAAAGCTATATACCCTTGCAGCTCGTAAATTGTAAGAAATAAAGGATTTAAATGATTTTCTTAAAACGATTTTATTTTCGTTTTGAACAATGTTAGATGAGTAATTTCCCAAGGTCACCAATAGATAGCGCCACTTTCGCATGGTCAGTCATTAACATGACAGCGTTTTGATATATACATCCGAATTTAATTAATATCGTCAAAATTGTGTGAAAATTTATAATATTCATAAATGGAAAGTATAAAGACTTCACCGTTGAAAAGAAAACAGTTTTTCTCACTAAAACACATTTTTCGACCGATCGTTCCTATGGCAGCTATAATGTGCGGCGTATTCGTCCTTAAAGAAGGCGACGTGCAAACTTTGGTTTATATAGCTTAGCATAGAAACAAACCGACGAACAGACGGGCAGACGGACGGACATGATAAATCAACTCAGCTCGTTATGCTGATCAAGAATATATATACCTATCGTGGTTGAAGATCCTTCCTTCTATGTACTACAAACATCTGTACAATTTTAATATACCCTCTGCAAGGGTATAAAACCGTTATTCAATGCAATCAAAGATTTATTGATATTATAGATGACGCATGTGAAACAAAAAACGATTGTTTTTGGGAGCTGACATTGGATGCAAATTTGTGCTTCTCGCTGCCTGTACGAGGAAACATATATTGAAATTTAGCTATACGTTTTCTAAATTAGCTATTCGACTGAGAGCAAAAGTTTATAGATATTATAGATGACACATGTGACGCAAAGAACGATTTTTCTTGGGAGCTGACATTGGATCCCACAAAAAATAGTTTGTATGAGATGCGGTATCTATATATGAAGTGTCTTTGATGCAACTTACATTAAAACTTTGGGTTGAAAAAGTAAATGACAGTTGATTTGAATTCACCGTCTAATATCTTTTCTGAAGCACTAGCTTGTAAAGCTGAGTATATACCTCAACAAAGGAACTGCCAAAACAAATAATTCCATATAAAAATAATGCACAAAACAAAGGCCATTGGTGTCAAAAGTTTTTTCAGTTAGCCTCCTCTTTGGTGTGTTTCATAGAAACTTATGCAAGTAATGTTAAATTCATATTTATGAAACAAAAGTATCTCTCTATACCAGGGGCTCCCATGCCCATTCCGCAAGCAGCGTATTTGTTGTTGTGCGTATGCGACTTGCACAAGCCATAAGCCTTCATAAATCTCCTCTCTTTCCTTCCTAGCTAAAATTTGTCGTTGGCGAGTACAGACCTGCAACAACAACATCATATATGTCTCTCTTCTCTCTTTCCGATATCTCTCGCAAACTCGAACGCAACAACAAAATTGCTTAGCTCAGTCGGCACTCGCCTCGCTCGCAGTGGCCCGAGCTCTTTTCGCTATTTAAGGCGGCACACACATTATATTATATATTTAGTGCATTAGTATTTCATTTCACGCGAGCGTATGCTCAGATTGGGCACCCCTGCTATAAACTATCGATAGTGGAAAACAAACAATCGATAGTGACGCACAAAAAGTTAAAACTCGATATATGCCATCGATAGTTTGCCAGCTCTACCACAAAGTACGTGCGGGAGTCATATAATTGGATGACTTTTGCATGAGTCAGTTGTGTTTTAACGGTAATGCATCACACATTTGCCCGATCCACTGAAATATCTGTCATTGATATACAATAGAAAGATTCGCTCATTAACAAATCGATTAAAAGAAAGACAGATTAATACTACACAATATGAAAAAACCGACAACATTGGACTCAAGATGGACAAATGTTACCAAAAACAGTGCATGAACGATATTTCTCATTTGTAGTAAACTGTTCTCACTTCAAGAACTATATTTTGGGATTGAAAAAACTCAAAACGTGTTGATATTGTTCTGTTTTTAAGAACTTGATTCAATATTTTAAACTCAATTGCAAATAAAAATTTGATTGGTTTTGGGATTAAAGGTTAAAAGCGGATTAATCACATTTTGGGGGTTCGGAGGAATAGGAAACAGGACATACCTCTTTGGATTGGAATGAAAGGGACTGTTATTTCAGAAAACCACAGACAAATTGTTACGGGCTTGATTGGGAATTGAAATTAACGAACAGCGTATAGAATGGCGCGCTGGCACATTGAGCTATTGCACACTTTATACTTTTCTGTGTGGTGGTTGAGCTGACCTCTCTATCTGTGGCGAAACTCGGTTTTGGTGTTGGTATAAAACAAATATTATCCGATGGAGTACAACTTTACACTTGTTTCTATTTTAAGTTGAATTCAAGTTATTTTCTGAAAAAATCTATCTCTGTGTAGACTTTAAGTGTATGGGGGAAAATTGATCAAGGTCTGCTAATGATAGGATTGAAGACCGTTGAAATAGCTATACAGACAACCTGTTCATTTCACATGTAAACTTTGGTACCCTTTTTTGTTTGTTGGTTAGTAAAGGCAGTTCAACTGATGGATATGAAAACAGTTAAGGCTTTCATGCATCGCCAGAAGAAAGCAGAGCATAGGCTTTTGGTTTAAGTAGGTGAAACCCTTGGGTTTTGATGCTAAACGAATCCTTAACTCTCTTCAGAGTTTTACTCTTAAAGACGCTCAGCTACCCACGACTTCCCTGATCTTTGGAAACTTCAAACTCTTCGCTCTCAGTGCCACATAGACAGCCAAAGAGTTCAACATTTCATTGAATGGTCATCTCCAAACATAACTTGAGATTTTCGTATGCTTCTTTGGTGAACAATGGCGGTCATCACCTTTTGGCACATTTGGCGGCACTTTGTCATCATTACAGAACAAGGCGGCCCACAGATAAACGACTCTGGCCCAAGAAAAAAATAAAAATAAAAAAATAACAGAAGAAGAAAGGAAAATCGCAAAGACAACATATTTTCCGCTCAATTGAATTTTTGGCCTTTGCTGAATACGTCGACAACGGCACAGACGAAGGAGCTGAAACAACTTGGGCGATAAGTAACAACAATAAGGCGGCCAAATGAATGAAGCAAGCGAACTGAATGAATGAATGGCATCGAGGCGATGAGGGATGAGCCTCAATGAAAGTGCTGAGCTGGCCATAGTTGGTACCTGGTCATAGTTGTCATTGAATTTTCTGGGCCATATATAAATTAAACGCAGCGACAACTTTTACATGCAATTGCCCAGCGCTTCACACCCAGGCCACATAAATTACCCAGTCTCGGTCTTGGGTCAGTTTTTCGAGCAGTTTTTATGAGACACGTACGACAGTAATAGTAGGTAGAGGTACGCAGATTCCACCACCAAACCAAAAAATACGTGCCTCGCATATACCACGAAAGTCAGCCACCCTCGAGAAACTACCGAGAATGTCTTCAGTTGGGCCCACTCTCCGCTCTCCCCAGCTTCCTTCATGGTGTTAATTTGGCGCTGATTGAGCAACGCAACGCTAGGGGGATTACTTGCTCAGTCTCGGTCTGAAATTAGCTTAGATCAACCCTTAAGAACTTTGACGAATTGCATTAGTTCAGTGAAGGGTGAGCGGGGAAAGCAGAGAGCTCAGGGATTATCACAATTGCATTAGGGCAACTTCAAACGGAATACTCGTGCTCTGATTCCCCTTCAATTCGAGCTCAATTCTTAACGAGCTTTGGTCAGAGTTTTTTAGCCGACTAAGTGCATTTTTGGTTCGGCTCTCAAGTTTCTTTCTGTGTAAATCTATTTCAGGCAATGAAGAATCATCATAAACGTCAAACGCTGGCAGGCGGTTTCAGTTTTCTTTGGAATTGGAGCCGTGTTACCTTTTGTGGAAATATTTGATTTGTATTTAAGATGTTCGAATTTGATTACCAAGAATCGAGCGGAGAGTTAATTTGTTGGCGCCCATGAATATAATATTTAAAATGTCTAAATTATGACTTAAATTCTTGATTGTCTGACGAAACAAAACAGGTGTGAGACTGAGCGCTAGCAAATATCTACTTAAGACCTGCACAGAAAAAAAAAGAATTGTTTCTTTGAAATTGCTTGAAAATAACCGCCAAAATGTAAATAAATCTAATTTTGAGTGTTAAGGTAATTTTAAGACTTTAGACCATGGTCACACTGTATATAAAATGGACGATGACGTGACCGAGAGTAGAAAATAGTAGACAAATGTACTAGACAGATAGAAAGAACAGGTAAGAAAGTCGTTCAGGCCCGCCTGTATTATACTCTCTTGGTCATAACTTGACTGAAAGATGGCTCCACTACCTGCTTTAAAAAATGCTGCTGGAGGGTTTTTCAAAACTGACCAATAGATGGCGCCACCACTGTGACATTTTCTCAGACTAGCATAACTGGAGTATCCGATGTTTATCATTTCTTCGGCAAATCGATAAATAATCTTGATTTCTAAATATCTCTAGAAGGTAAAAACCAAATCTCAAAATTGTGGGAAATATAACGTTCAGACAAGCTTCTTCGAGTATGTCAGAACTCCGGTACAGACGAAGTTAGCTTTGCCTTTCTAGTTGTTTATTGATTTTTCCACTTTAAACATAAAATTTATTAAGAAACGTGCCTTTGATATCAAACTGCTTTCACTTTTGATTTATGCTGCATGAATTTCAGTTGCCTCTTTTATATTAGTCGAGCATGGAACTCGAACTTGAGAATTACAATTAAGCAATGACTGGTGTTTGTTTTTAGGCAAATCCAATAAAAGTAACAGCCTAGATTTCCGAAAAAAGCTTAAGATGTTATTCCAAACTTATTCAGTTCAAGGGCTCTGAGTTTGAATACCCCAAAAATAAATAACAATTTTTAATGAATTTCATAATAATTATACAGAGAGCGAAAATTTATATATATGTACAGGGTGGTCCATTTAAAAATTGGAATTTAATTTTGCTATAAAAAAAATGGCTCGATATTTTTCAAAGGTTGAACATTTATTGGAAAGGTTGGTTCATGTCATTTATTTATGAAAAACAATTTCGGTCAAATGACCACCACGGCAGACTTTGCAGTGTTTCCAGGTTGAATATTTATTGGAAAGGTTGGTTCATGTCATTTATTTGTTTTCGGTCGAGCCAACATTCCAGTTTCACGAACACGCTTCACGAATTTATCCACAAATTGAGTTTTATTTTTAAATGTTTTTTTTTCAAATTTCGCACAGTTTGAGTCGTAGACTCACCACTGTGGAAGTATGTTTTTAATATTTCCCAACTTTCTTCGAATAGCGACCCATTACGTAAATGTCAAAGTTTTTACTAAATATTAGTCGCTTTCCGAATGACATTTGACGTTTTTAAAGTCAAATTATGAATAGTTCAAATTCCAAACACTAGATGTAATTGTAAACAATAATAAAAAGGTAAAACTTTTGGGAGATCCGTTTTTAAAGCTGTAAGAAAAAATCAGTCATCCTTGGACACGATAAAAAAGAGTCTTTTCTCAACTTGCTCTTTGTTCAATCATCGAGAATTTGTTGCCTTGCGACATTTTGCTGAGCAAAATCTGCCGACAGTTTCTTATGCACATTAGACTGAACGTCCCTTATATGAAAAATATTTTTTTTGGAAATGTTCTGTTCCTCAATGCGCAAAAAATTCGTAATAATTTCTAGTTACCATAACAAAAAACCAAAATTCGAAATTTTGAGGTGTAGTATGTACTGGCGCCGTGGGCATAAAGTTGTTACGTTAAATTTTATTTTCCCCTTTTTCATTTTATTTTATCATAGAAGTAACCTTTGAGATGCCAAACGTTGTTCCTGAACTTAAAAACGGTTGCTGTGCCAGAAACGATCAGTGCTGTGCCTGAATTAAAACTGCAGGATCGGGATGCGTCATAACGTAAAATGAAGTGGTCCATTCACACCTTTGAGTATTTCCTTTCTCTGTTGCAGTACAACCCTTTTTCGCGACATTTTTTCTTAGAGCCACATATTGATCATTAAGTCTTCTTAAGCTTCTGCACACATTTCTTTCCTAGTTACATGGTAAGCCCGAATAATTTCAATACACCATCAACTTGTGCGGTTTAGACAGTCCCTTAATGAGCATTTGTGTGTCTTCATATATTCTGCAAAAGAACAGCCAAGACATCTTTTCTATATGGTAGCTTTGCTGAATCCAGCTGTGGCCGCAACGCGCCAATCAACTAAATGGTATTCGAATCATCTATCCTGAATTTGGCTTTTCAAAAATTATTTTTAAAAATAGATTTTAAATTCAACAACGTTTGGCATCTCAAAGGCTACTTCAACGATGAAGTAAAATGAAAAAGGGGAAATTGAAATTTAATGAAGAAACTTTAAAACCACGGCGCCACTATTAAACCTTAAAATTTCGAAATTTGGTTTTCCATTACGGTAACTAGAAATTATTACGAATTTGTTGCGCCCTGAGGAACAGAACATTTCAAAAATATAAATTCCCATATGATTATGTTCAGTCTAATGCACATATATACATACATAGTATGTGTGTTGCGAGAATGCCTTAGTAAACTGCAAGTGTGTATGCGTGTTTGTGTGCTATTTTCTCCCCTGAGATGAAATGTATAACGCAACAACAAAAACTTAGCGCTACAACAACAACAAAAAACTTTGCGGTTTTGCTCAGTTATGCTTATGCTGAGCCAAACGAAAGTATTCCAATTAAGCTGTTATTGCAAAACAGCTTTGTGAAAGTCTTTCACCGAAATGAAAATCAAATAGAAAATACGAAAAAAACAAAATAAAGTGTTCTGTTGAGAGATTTTTTTTCCCTTTCATTTCGGTGAGTAAACAGCATAGAAAATATTTGTTTATCATATTTTGCGAGCTCTGGTTTCTATGCGTTGCAAACTTTTCGATCTTATCAAGTGCTTGATTAATGGTTCAACATCTTCAAATAGTCTGCCAGATCCATAGACTTTTCCCACAGGTTCTTGTTGACATTGAGTTCAGTAAAGGACGCAGATTACTTAATTCACTTTACTTCCAAAAACGTAAGAATAGTGTGAAAATGCTTTTTATCGACATTTATTGCGTTGCAAAGTCGCGTTGCTTGTATTTTGTTGATGCCAGATGATGTCCCGTACTTAAATATATAGAGGTAGAAGGTACCTTTTAAGGCTAAGGAAACCGTGGAAGAGGTATAACAAATAGTTGAATGGACTATTGAAGCCTCCTTCCGCACAAATATAAGACTAGGGGGAAAACATTTTAAGATCTAAGAAGCTATGAATAAACGAAAACTTTAGGTTCAACCAGATTTGAATACGGTTCGGAAACCGAACCTTAGACTTATCGAATTTCACAATGACTACAGAATTCAAGACGTTTGCAGTTTTGCGTAAAACTATCTGTTCCATCTAAATTTAAAGCTTCTTTTATTAAAAAAAACTGATATACATGTCAGGTGATTTTAAGCAACAATATCAGGGCTTTCGAGGCCGCAGAGCAGGAGTGTATTGGTATGCGAAAATAAAGCGACACAATCTAGCTCTGACCTATTTCAACGACCGCTGGTCAGCTACTGAAAAGCTGTTTGCTCTCTTGGCACAAGCCTCGGCCTGCGTTCGACTAGTTTTGGTGTAAATAGCGAAATGTGTTATTCTACTGGAGACAATTCACTCAATGATCCTTGAAGTTAGCCTTCCGGTGTAGCCTTTAATTCAAAATTACCGAACTGAAATATTTTAAAGATCCGTTAGTTTTTAGCCTGACTAATTAAAAGTCCTTGTTACGGGATATTGTTCGTATACTTTCACATTGCGCAAATTCCATGCACGTGCATAGTGGGTAATTTGTCTTGTCTTTGCTTACCGCTAAACACATTAGTCTGTCGACTGCTTTTGCAATCTCTGAAAACGCAAGTCGCATTACATCTTAATAAAAAGACGAGCGCCGTGTTCAACTTGATGGATGTGAGGGATATGTGGAATACTGGTGCATGAGATTTGTTGCAAGAGTGTCTGGTGAAAATATCTATTCAACCAACTTGCATAAGTTGGTTATGAAATTTAAATTTGAGGAAGATAATTGAGAATTGTGTAGAAGTTATAAAATGATATAAAAAAACTGGAATTATTTGAAACTGACTGCCAGGATGTGAATATGTACAAATTTATCTATATGTTCAAATCAAATGTTCGTCACACCGCGGACGAGACATACAGAAAAAACTGTAGTGACAATGTAAAAAAACCATTACACAAAAAAAAGTAATATTTTCAATTTTAAATTTGAACCTAATACTAACCCGTTCATGAACTTCCAATTACAATCCCTTCGATCATCTAATTGAGCATAGCAAAGAATGTTAGTGACGATGAAATCCATATTTAGTGCTGGTTGTGGGTTCGACCCATTGAGTACAAAATTTGTATATTTATTTGTTTTTTCAGAAGTCTTAAATAAACCAAGTTAGAAGTTGAAAAGTATGACCTATGGCATATGGCCTGGCGGAGGACCGAAGAGTTTTCTCTCCTCAAATTAAAAAGAAAATGCCAAAAATGATACAGCTTTGGGATTTAATAATCGCTTTTTCAATCCCTTAATGGACTCCGGGATCAATTATCCTTTTTGTTTTACTCTTTTGTTCAAACATATCCGGGATTACGTTGTTTTCATTACTTCGGAAGATTTGATCCCTATGGATTTTTTTTTTTTGAGGTATGTGTAAATAAAAAACGAAAAAAGCTAACTTCGGCTCGAACGAATTTTGAAATAAATTGAGCTTTTCAACATTATCGCTTTATATGATTTGGCGGTTCCAGTCCCAGTTTATCCAGTTCCAATCACAGATCCAGTTCCACTAACTAGTTCACAAATCAGTAATAACTATTGATGCTCGATACTCCCACTTTTTCTTACATCTCTAACTCACACACACTTGTCTCTCCGCCTTTCTGTGACAGTCATTCTTACTGGCTGCACTCCGCCTCCAATAAACCGAACTTAAACCTAATCTGTTTATTAAACTAAATAGTTAATGTGGCTTAAAAAGCCACAATGGCAGCTATTTGATATATTTATCCGAATTTAAAAAAATCGTGTGGAAGCAGATAATCAGGCCTGTTACCGTTTTCGATTTCGATCAAATCATGCGAAATCTGGATTGTTAAATGTTCTCGATTCCAAAAACCGACTGTGTTATTCGACTTTTAACTTCAAAATCCCAATTACCTTCAATCGATCTTCTTGATGGCAAAAAGATTCGACCAAATTCTTTAGTCGTTTCTTAGAAATCACAATTCTTAACAATTCCGATTAATCGGATTTGGAAACGGGAACAGGCCTGAATATTTATATCAGAAAACAAACAAGTTTTTCCCATTGAGATTTTTTTCAGACATGGCTATATCAACTCAGCAGCTCGTAATGCTGTTCAAGAATATATATACTTTATGTGGTCGGAGATGCTTCCTTCTATGCGTTACAAACATCCTCTGCAAGGGTATAAAATCCCTCCTTAGATACGTCGTACCAAAACCTAAGGCTAAAATTTTCCCTGAATCTGCCTTATTTTGGAGTATTCTTTTCTTTAAGTGTCTGTACTCCAAGGCGTAGTTATCCACGTAATCTTAACAATTGTGTCTTCTTTAAAAGTAAAAATTTGTTTGCCTTTCAGTAACCCATTTCTTGTGTTGATGCTCTTTCCCTTGCCCTAAGAAAAAAGACCAGACATGTGTTATCTATTACAGTGAAGGTCTCCCTTTCCCCAGCGCACCATTCCATAAGACATCAGGCTTCATCTTCACCTATTTTCCCCTCTCTATTAGCGTTGCTATGACATGGTCGACCACCCAGTTGACATGTTTTTGGCGGCTACCTGAGCAGCGGCAGGCGATGTCAACCCGAAGATAAAGGCACAGCAGCAGCAGCAGCAGCGGCATAAAAAATTACGATTTACCTTTGGCCATTGTCATCGTGGTTCTCTAACCTTGAAGGTTCTCGGGCCTATACAACTGTCGATCAAATGCTGTTGGGTCTTACCTGCTGATAGCAACTTTGGCGGCATCTGCTCAATTGCTTGTTGGTCATGATGGCAGCTGATCCCGATTCCTGCCCTGATCCCGTTCCCAATCCCTGGGCGAGGCCCAGGCACATGGCAGCAAGTGCGCAGGAGGCAATCAATGCAAGTGAGTGGAACATGTTTGGCGAGTGGGCGTAACCCTGTGTGTGTGTGTGTGTGTGTGTTGAAGGCGTGGGCGAGGAGTCTTTGATTAATTGATTGATTTTTGTTTGTTTATTTTTGTATCAAGTGTTGTTTGGGCTGCTGGCGCATAATCGGCTCGAGGGATTCTGATTTGGATTTTGACTGCATTCGCAACAGCAGGCGGAGTAACTACTCAATGCTGTAACGGTAACTGTAACTGGAGCTGAAGCTGCTGCTACACATGTTTGGGGCGTGGATTTTGGGCTTTTTTATTTGGGGAGGGGCTGGGGAGGCGCGAGGCCCCGCTGCTTGTTTGACTTTGTTATTTGAGCACCTTCTTCTGCTGCCGCTCTGAGCTCATTCAGGTAAGTTGGCACCACATCTTGTTACACACACTCCAAAAAAAAAATTACCAAAAACAACATCAACAACAAGAGCAACGACAACGGCAACGGCAACAACAATAACAACACGCGACCAACGTCAACGACAATTTCAAAAACAAAAAAAAATTTGTGGCCCAGGATGTGAGTGGAAGTGCGCGCGCGCCGTACAACCAGCCGAGTTGAGGATAAATGCTGCACTAACGGGAAACATGAAAACCGAAACTGAACAGAACCCCAGAAACAGAATAAGAGGCAGCAGCAGCAGCAGAAGCAGAACGAACAGAACTGTCAAACTGTGCGAGATAACACCACCAACTGCAACAACAAAAACAAGCGACAGCAGCGAGCAAGTTGGAGAGAGCAGTGCTGTCAGGCGTGGTTGGCTTCAAGCTAAATGTTAGCGGGGAAAGTAGCTAAACGTACGCTATGCCCGATTGCTGATTAGCGCCGTTATATGTTAATATCTACGCCCGACTGACTGATTGACTGGTTTATTATCAACCGACAGCCTAGACCGCTTATTCTAGAGATCTAAGATTTGATCCAAATACCAGGAAATTTACTATACACTACAAACCACCCAGAAAAGAAGGCCCACGGAGTAACAGGCGTTTTGATCCATCCACTTCAAGCGACTTCCACCTCGCGCCTGCAACCAACCTCAACCTCGCTGCTATATATTGACCACCTCGATTCCCAATCCTCACCAATTAAACCCCCTTCTTCAACTTACTTGGCATTAGATTTCTAACCGCAGGTGATAACAATGCCAAGCACACCCATTGGGGCTCTCGCCTTATAAGACCAATAAATAAACTCACATATGTATCTCCGGGAAGGATTACATATCAGCCATCAGACCTCAGAAAGCAACCCGAATTAATTGATTTTGCAATAGCAAGAAGAATCCCAACTACTACCTCTCATCTGACCAATTACCTGCTGTTTTTCAACTCTTCGAACAACCTCACACTATTGAACGCTCATCTCACCTGCCGAACAAATTTACTAACTGGCTAAAATACACAAAGTACATCAGCGCACCCATTGATCAAAATTTAGAACTTAAATCGAAAGAAGGCATAGATCAGACCGTCGCACAGTGGTCCCAAATCCCAAAAAGACGGCCAAAAGTCGAAAAACGTATTTGATTTTGCTGAAAGTCTGTACTTGAGGGTTTTTGGGGTCGCTGATCACGAATCTGAGGTCAAAATTTAGAAAAACAATATGGTGGATCCAATATGGCGGACAATTTCATCAAAAACAAATTTTATTTGGCTGAAAGTCTGTACTCGGGGGTTTTCGGGGTCGCTGATCACGAATCAGAAGTCAAAATTTAGAAAACAAAATGGCGGAATCAATATGGCGCAAAATTTCTTCGAAAACGTATTTGATTTGGCGGTAACGTCGAAAAACACGTTTATCGATAATATCTCGATAACTATTTGACAGATTTTTTGTCATATCGATTTTCGTGCTCAGCGGGCCAAAATACTTTAGAAAAAGTTGGTTTGTGGCACAAAAATCATCACCGAGACTAAATATGCTGCTATCTGCAGCATACTTATTGCTTATGCTTTTCTATCACGACTTTTCAGAATGTGAACAAGAAAAACCTCAAATTTTATTAACGATTCACTATTTTATGCATTGTTAATAATAATTTTGAACAATACATTTAAATTGTACTTACTTCCTAGAGTCGCGATTCTATACGCTTCCAAACGTTATGTTATTTTCGATGCATGACGAGTAAACGATGAGGCACGATCGACGCTCACGAATGGAGTTCATACCTGAGCCAGGTGGGGACACTTCCTCCTTATTAACAGTCAGAATACAAACTAGATGTACCACTACAACTATTCCAATCATTAAAAGTACATAAAAAAAATATTTTTTTCGACTTTTGGCCAGCTTTTTGGGATTTGGGACCATAGTGCGTCGTACAGCTGGAAATTATACTGACTGAAGCAGCTCAAAGGTCACTTCCCCCTTCTCCAATTCGTTTTCCAACCAGCAAGCAAATTGAGCAACTTATCCAGGAAACGCGACGCTTAAGGCGTGAATGGCAATGTTGCAGATTGCCACTCGGAAACTATCAAAAATACTCAAAGACGATGATTTACAAGCCCGAAAAAATTACATTGAACGTCTTTCCATAACAAGCCCTAAGTCCTCAATGGAAAGCACGCCCCAACTTAAGTTCATCAATTGAGACAACAACACCAATCAGAAATCATACTGGCTCATGCGCTCGCAGCGGTGAAGAAAGGGCAAATATATTTGCAACTAATCTAAAAACCATTTTCCAACCAAACCCAGCAACAAATCATTTCAATCTTCCACCAATCTCAGACCCACCTTCAGAAAATCCGCTAACGTTTCAAGAGCGAGAGATATCCAAGATCACAAAGCAGCAGCTGAATCCTAGGAAATTTGCGTGTCAGGAGTTAACCACTCCAAAAATGATCATTCAACTTCCACATTGTGCATTACACTTACAAAATTCTGAACGCCACTTTCCGCAAAGATGGAAGAAGTCTCTCATCATTATGTTTCCAAACCCTGGGAAAAACAAAACCCAGGCATCGTCATATAGTCCAATCAGTCACCTGCCCTGTTACTCTAAACTTTTTGAGAAACTGCTATTGCTGCAAATTTCCCCATTTCTGGAAAATGTCAACTTAATACCATTCCATGAATTTGATTTTAGAAAAAAACACGGTACAATAGAGCAAGATGTTTCTTGATGTTGTCCAAGTATTCGACAGAGTTTGGCTAGCTGGACTTAAATATAAAATAAATACTCTACTACCACAAAACACTCACGCTTTGCTTGGGTCTCATCTAACAAATCGACTGTTTTCTGTACGATCCACCGACTTCACTTCAAAGGAGTTTGAGAACAGGCAGGTAGTGAAAGTATACGAAAATAACTGCAAGCATATTAACTTCATCCTAAATACTAAGGACTGTCCAGCATTGAAGCTCAACAATTCCGCATGACAAAAACGTTACTTACCTTGAAATGCATCTAGACAGAAGGCTGACTTGGAGGAGGCACATCGACGCCAAGAAGACTCACACGAAACTTAAAGCTAGTCAACTACACTGGTTAATTAACTCCCGCTTTCCACTCAGCTTAGAGCTAAAGGTGTTCTTGTATAATACTACCATAAAATCAGCCTGGGTATAAGGCGTAGAACTTTTGGATGAACATCGAAATCATCCAAAGAACGCAGAACAAAATCTTAAGAACAAAAACCGGCGCATCTATATACATCCGGAACGAAAACATCCAGAAGGACCTCAATATACCATCCGTTAGGGACCAAATTACTTGCCGAAAAACTAAAACACACAACAAAGTTATCATCTTATCCCAATCAATTAGCTAGAGCACTTATCCAAGTCAGTAGCCACACCCGACTGAAAAGGAAAGACCTACCAGCCCAGCTACCAATGTAAAGGCCGTCCAACCAACCATCCCCCTTTAACCGAAAGACAAGTTCACAATTTATATCTTAAGATTTGAAAACTTATTGTAAGTCTCTGTATGAGAAGATCCAATAAATAACAAGATATCATAAAAAAGATTTGAACTGACCTTTGATTATTTAAGTAGAAAAATATATAAGAAAAATTTGACATCATACAGGGTTTGTCCGGACAGTAATAGGACTGATTTTCTTCCGCCACGACTGTTCTTAGGAGCGTGCGCGCACCGACTGGATTCGGTAGAGGGCGTTCCTAGCTAACGAACGTGCGGCTGGTCAGTTGTCTCCGAGTTCCTGCAGAGTCAGGACAGGCATTTTCGCGCGACGTGTTTCTGTGAGTGGTGCAAGCTGGCAAGAGGTACGCGATTAAATTCTGTGTGAAACTCGGTAAATCTGGGACAGAGACGTTTAATAAATAATTCTCTTATTAAATATGTAGATCGTGCTAAGAACTTAGGTATAATTTTTAATTACAAACTTTCATGGAACGATCACATCAATTGCGCAATCGGCAAAACTTACAGTCAACTCCGTCAACTTCAATACATTCGTAGCTTCATGCCAATAAACACAAAGCTCACAATTGCAAAAGCATACTTAACTTCAGCGTTGTTCTACGGGATTGAAGTTTTTGGAAAGTGTGATGCTGATAGTAGGCAAAAACTCAACGTTGCTTTTAATAATATTGCCAGATTTGTATTTAACAAGAGCAATTCACAAAATTATAACAACCAGAGAACCAACTTATCTCTACGAATTGTTAAGCTTTGCAGGCTCTAGAAGAACAAAAAATCTTATTACAGTCCGGAATGGACTCTCTTGTTGTGATAACCATTTCTTTGCATGTGCCGTTCGAAAAAACAATTAGGAGTGTACCGCTTTTTAAACAAGCCATAACAACCTATTTTAAAACAAATTCAAAATAGCTCTAATCATATTTAATATAAACCATAATAAAATATTAGTAACAATAACTATAATAGATGTATATTTAAATTTTGTAATCTGAATTCAATTGTTAAAATGTTAATATTAAGTTAGGTCCAACAACGTCTGAGTTAAAATTTTGTGTTTTTGTGACTAGTGCTAGTATTTTAAGTAACAATGTTTACTTTAGCATTAGGAAGATGTTTAATACAAATAACAAATAATATGATCAAGCAGGCTTAACCACATCCCCCCCCATAACCATGTAGATAGAAGGATTATACCTTCTAGAGATAGTTAGTAATTAGCATTATTTAATGATTTGCCGAAGAAGAAGAAGGGAAATAAGAGAAATGAAAATTTTTCATGTGAAATGTAAAATTGGCTGACAGCTCCTCCAACGGGGCCAAGCCAAGCTTCTCACAATCTCTTGGCGTGTGTGCCTTAACTTTTTCGCACAAGAGAAAGGGACCTACAGTTTAACGCCGAATCCAAACGGCAAAGTTTGAGAATTTGCTTTTTCATGGCTAGATACTTCACAGCTGGCGCCAATAGCTGGTGAAGGTGACCGTATGTGTAAAAGCTATTCTTCCAAAGAAAGAAAAAACTTTTATTATTAGATGTTCAGAGGCGGGGATCGAACCCACGACCTCCCGCCCAGCAGTCCAGCACACTAACCACTGGGCCAGAGCGGGCCCATTTTTTTCATTAAATTATAAAAATTGTTGTTGAAGAATTAATAATTTATTCTCTGTCCAAGAATGTCAATTCTTGATACAAGAATGACAATTCTTGATACAAGAATGAAAATTCTCGACTTAAGAATATAAATTCTCGATCCATGAAAGAATATTCTTGACACAATAATAAAAGTTCTTGATCCAAGAATGAACATTTCTGATCCAAGAAAGAAAATACTTGATATAAGAATAAGAATTTTAGATGCAAAAATTTAAGTCCTTGATCCAAGAATGGAAATTCTCAATCCAAGAATGAAAATCTTGAACCGAGAATAAAAATTCTTGATCCAAGAATGTAAACTCTTGATCCAAAAATGAAAATTCTCCATCGAAGAATAGAAATTCTTGACCGAAGAGTGAAAACTATCGATCCAAGAATTCAAGGTTACAAAGTTTGTTTCACGTTTCTCAATTTCTTTCCTCACTTGGCCATTTTTTTTTGGCTATTTGTGGTGCCAACTCTGTTCCAGTGCGAGCAACATTTCACACCAAACATGTTCGAAGCGAATTGAATTATCTCTGGGCAAAGTGTTCAAAGTTTGAGTTGGAAGCTTCGACCTCGAAGCTGGGGAGTCTGTGAGAAGGCAAAGGTGTAGACAGTAACTGGCCCAGCGAAGGGGTTTAGGAAGATCTGAACCCCTATGGCTTGACACGTCCCTGTATGCACGTATGCTTAAGGTTTGGGTTGAGTTGGATTGGGCTTGGGTTAGGACTAATACTGACTCTTTGATGCTGAATGGAGGGTGGCTTTGGCTTTGGCTTTGCCTTGGTATTTGTGCTGAGACGGGGGGAAGGGCCGGAGAGTGCGCGGAGCATGCAGATGAATCAAAGCGGTCGCTGATTATAGCAACAATATGGAAATGCCGCTACCCTCTCCTACCCCGCTAAACTGTCGCCCTTTGGCTTTGCTTTGCCTTTTGCTTTGGCTATAGGGGCATTGTTTATTTATACGACAGGCACATGTGTGTGTGTGTGTGTGTGTGTGGTGACTTTGGTTTTTATAACTTCCATTTGCCAAAGCATAGTAAATTCTTTCAAAACGTGTGCTACATTTATTATTTAAGCCAACCCTCCCCTCCCCTACCCCCTGCCCCTGGTATTCAACACCACAATGAGCATTGTTCTAGTCTCTGTATTAGCCGCCCCTTGCACACAGCCAACAACAAGGACAACAACAATGATAGTCCGCCCAAGTTTATTTGCATATTTTGACTTTTATGCGGCAAAAATATTACGGACCACCAATCCAATCCCCTCCCCTGCCCTCCCACCTCCCACCTCCCACCACCAACAGCCCAGCAACATTAATAAAAAGTTTTTTCCATTTGGCCATTGCAACATGTTGCATGCTGGAAATTGCCAAAATAGACAACAAAACGGACTTTCAAATTTATGTGCCCATGGCGAGCCATTTTGCAGGGCTCAACTTTTTTACAAGTCTTACACCCCATCCCCACCCCACTCCCACCCCCTATGGCGAGCACTCTTCACTTCCCGCCACTTTGAATTTCCATTTTCATTTTGCGGCTGCCGCAATTGACTTTACTCTGTTGACCACCCGCCCCCCCCCCCAGAAACAAAAAAAAAAAAAAAAACAAACACCACAAACAACCGCTAACGAGGAGGCACTAGATCATTTCTATGCCACCGACCCTTGACTTATTATTATTATTATTATTTTTGAAACTGCAGAGAGCTGCGGGAATTGTGATTTGTTTTAATTAATGATTTTGGACACAAGCAAATTGAAAAGGCCAATGATATTTCTTAGGCAAGTTAGCAGAAAAAAGGGAAGAAAGTACATACCTATCTGCACCACCAGGTTTCTTTTTTCTGAGTGCCTAACATACATATGGCTGAATTTTTTACTGTGAATTGTCGCATTGTCACATATGAGCTGCGAGTTGGCCTCTGGGTGAAAGAAGATAAAGTTAGGAACAAACTAATTCAGATAGCTCTTTGACGCCTTATATATTTTAATACGACGCACTATGGTTCAGAACGAAACCCTAAATCGACAATTTAAATACTCAAATTAAGGTGGCAAAAATATTTCTGAGATATGTTTATATTTGGTTTATTTTCCATCTTAGTGTTACAAGTTTTTAAATACTTATTTTTATAACACTAATTGATTCACTTATTTGCTTATGACTTGAGAACCGCTCATCCAATCTTTATTGGCAAATCTTTCTTCGGCAAATCGATTCATATTGCTATTGACTAACTATCTCTAGAAGGTACGAATCATCTATCTACAAAACTGTGGGTTTTTTCAAAATTTCAGGAGGGGGCGTGGCAAAAATTGAAAATAAACTTGATCTGCCTGCAAGTATAAGAAGCATTTGTCCCATACATACCAAATCTCTATCTCTTACCATCTCTGAGATCTGTTTGTTCATACGGACGGACGGACAGATGGACAGAAGGACATGGTTAAATCGACTCGGATGTTGATGCTGATCAAGAATATATATACTTATTGGGTCGGAAATGATTCCTTCTCCCTGTTACATACTTTTGCACAAACTTAATATATTTACTCTATGTACTTCGGTACAGAGTATATAAATTTGTTATCCATGGACATTAGAGGGGGCATTTTATGTGTGGAAAAATGTAAGGCAGGTCATACGTACACCCAAAAAAATTTGTATCAATATAAATTTGAAACACGTTCTCTTGCATTATCAATGTAAACCTTTATTCTTGACCGTGTTCAGCAGAAAACTGCTCATGATCGTATAAATTTGCAATAATCTTCCCACTAAAACTTGAGTAATGCGGCATCATAATAGCCAATTTGAGGTATCATGACGGGCTACTGCTCCCTCCAACAGCAAAAAAACAGATGCAAAATTTTTTTCTGATACCTGCTCAGGGATCAATTATTCTGCTGAACAAGCCCATTGATACATAGAATATTAGTTTGACCGCAGAAGTATTAATTTAAAACTAATCTTTTTTTTTTAGTTCGAAAATTCGAAGAATGTATGAATGAAACAAAGCATGCCGAACGTTGCAGCTGGCTATGCTTGACGTGCCAGATTTAGTGTTTTAATCTTTGTGCAAGAAATTTTGTACTTAGTTAAAAGTAATGGCTATGGAGGACCCTTTCCCAAACGACGTGATGAAGGTAAATAAATGGAATTCAAAGGGAACATATTTACAAGGTAAGTAGAAGCAGATGAGTACTAATGTTGTTGTCTTCATTGCTTGCAAACATATGTAAATTACAAATGTAACTCTTTAGACAGGACACATAATAAGCCACAATGCTGCTGTGGCTGCAGAGCGGGCGTTTTTCGCGTTTTTTACTCAGGGTCTCTGAAGGTGTAAACCGCTACATGTACGGTAGGGTTCCCCAAGAAGAGAGCGCGAAAATGTGACTGTGTCTCCCTCTAACACACAGTGATGCACGACTTCGGTGTGAATTGGGGAGTATGTTCGTGCCCCAGGGTCTACGGATGGGAAGCTCTGATATACGGGCTCCAGCAAGAGGAACACCAATACAGTGACTTCTAAAAAAGCAACATTCGCGTGGACACGAGGCATGCAGTGAGAGACCAATGTTTCCCCTTAGTGAGGTGTTTACTAATGACGAATTCAATTTATTAGTGTAAATAAATTACATATTAAAGGATTTGGAAATGAAAATAAATGTTTATAAAATGTTAAGTTCTTATTTTAATGGCAGTTTATAATGAACTATATTTATACTACAAACTTGATAAGAAATAATATTAAATTAATAAAAGCTAGTAATAAAATGACACAAAAGGTTTGATAGTTGAATTATTAAAATATTGAAATAATAAAATTAATACAATAAAGTGTCAACCTGATACACATTAGTATCAATATGAAATCCTCGAAATGTCATGTTGATACTTTCGAAGAAATCAACTTGATACTTGGAATAGTTTAAATTGATGTCTAAATTGAGTCACTTTGATGACAACTTTTTTGGGGTGTACTGTTGCCCGTGCCTACATATTTAATTAACATACCATTTGACAAAATGGTACCATGACCATTGAAAAAATTAGTTTTTTAATAAAACCAAGACAATCAGGCCTGTTCCCCTTTCCGAATCCGATTAATCGTAATTGGTAAGAGTTATGATTTCTAATAAACGATTGAAGAATTCGGTCGAATCTTTTGCCATCTGGAGGATCGAATGAAGGTAATTGGGATTTTGAAGTTAAAGTTCGAATAACACAGTCGGTTTTTTGAAGCGAGAACATGATTTAATCGAAATCGAAAACGGGAACAGGCCTGCATATGTAAATAATATTTACTAAATATATATTTAATAAAAATCGTATATAACGGCAAAATTTCTACTATTCTGCGCTGTTCACTTCTACATGAAAGCAAGTTTTAGCCATACACTAAGACGCTATCAAGATATGTTTGAAGTGAGGTTCCAAACGAACTGAACTGAAGTGCTGCGCATCACGGTTGCAGCCGTTCCTACGCATAGTTTATTTTTACAGTGCTGCTTATAAATAGGGTATCGTCCATTTGAAAATTCCCATTCTTTCACGATGTAAATATAATACTGTGGGCAAAAAATACCGGGATTTTTGTTTATAATTAAAAAGTTTTCATTAATTCTTGTAAATTCATTTTATTCCCCTCAAAGTAGTCTCCCCAGAATGCATTACACTTGTGCCAACGTTTTTTCCAATTTTAAAAACATGCTTCCGGTATAGTCTTCAATTTCTTAATCGTTTTGCTTTCTTTTATCAATTCAAAACTTTATCTACGAAGCGGTCTCTTGAGTTTAGCGAATAGCCAATGGTAGCCCAAATGGTCACTCAAAATGGTTTTCACCCATCTTCGTTGGAAATGGGCTCACTTCGTCAAAGTTTGGTGTTAGTCTACCGACCAAAAATATATTCGATTCCTGCTTCATATTTGTTTGTTCTTCGATTAAACTCAAATTTGACAACTTTTAAAATGATACGGAAGTTCGTGGACGAAATTTGGATTCGGTGAACGTGTCACATACATAGAGGTTAAAACATGAACTAAAATTGTTTGATTTTTTAATATAATATATTATGTATACCCTAAAAACAATGATTTAAGATGGTATCAGTTAGATTTCCTATCGGCGTCCACCTCAATGGACATTAGACTGGCCCTTATATTAACTTTTTTTTTTGATTTCAAAATACCGGGCGGAAAAAGATTCGTTTTGGTCCCAATAGATATGATAAAAAGTTTGACTGCGATCGGACTTCATTTAGTGGACGCGCGCTCGCCCTCAAAATCGAAAATTTGAAATGTATGGAAAATGAAGAAGATGAGTTTCGAAATTAATCTCTAAAAAATTCAAAAAAAAATTTTATTTGTTAATTCTTTTTATATCCTTTTAGGGGAATATCATAGCAACATTTTGCATATTTATGTTGGATATTTCGAGCGTAAACTTGGCCAGAATTATATCAAAAGGGTCAATTTTTCCAATTTTTCTTTGGTATTTTTTACGAAGAATTTTTAATGTCGGGGGTGCCACAGAAATCACTAGCGATTTTCGTATAAATGCTTGTAATTTCATATGTGAAGAGGCACCAAAAAGCGCGCCTACTAGATCAGATGGCGAAAATAAAGCGAATTGAAACCGACTATACAAAGCCAAGTAGATTTGAGTAGTTGATTCCAAATCGCTCAAATTCACCATCTGATCTAGTAGGCGCGCTTTTTGGTGCCTCTTGACATATAAATTCAAGCATTTTTAATATAAAATACAAGCGTTTATACGAAAATCGCTAGTGATTTCTGTGGCACCCCCGTATATATAAGATTCTGATTTTTGCTTTTGCCCGGGCGGCAAAATTATCCTTTTGGTCCCAATTGATATAATAAAAAGTTTGGCTGCGAATGGACTACATATAGTGGACGCGCTCTCGCCCCAAAGACCAAAAAATTTTAAATATAGTGCCAATATATGGGATAAAATTCGGATTAAGTCTCTAAAATTAAAAAAAAAATTTTTTAGGTGGTTTTCTCTTTTTAAGAGGAATACCACAGCAACATTTTACATATTTTTGTTGGATATTTCGAGCGTAGACTTGGTCAGAACCATATCAAATCGGCCAATTAAAAAAAAAAAATTTTTTTTTTGAGATGAGTTTCGAATTTAATCTCTAAAAAATTTTTAATTTTTGTTTAAGTGTAAATTCTCTTTAAATCCTTAAAGGGGAATACCATAGCAACATTTTACATATTTTTGTAAGCGTAAGCTTGGTCAGAATCATATCAAATCGGCCAGTTTCTCTCATTTTTTAATATTTTCTTTCTTTTTCCCAATGGACATATACAAGGTTTGTCCGGAAAGTAATAGGACTGAAAAAAAGGCGCTTCTGCGTCATTATTTTGCTAAAAAAAACAGTTGGAGGTTGACTTTAGAGTTTATAAGACTTTGAATAAAGAACCGTTTTGCTCTTTTTATACCCGTTACTCGTAGAGTAAAAAGGGTATACTAAAGTCGTGCAAGTGTATGTACAGGCAGAAGGAATCATTTCCGACCATATAAAGTATATATATCTTGATCAGCATCAACGCCGAGTCGATTTAGCCTTGTCCGTCTTCGTCCGTCCGTCCGTCTGTATGAACACCTAGACTCAGAGATGTATATAAGGTTTGACATGTATGGGACAATGTCTTTTATCTACGCAGATCAGTTTGTTTAAATTTTGGCCACGCCCCCTCCCGCCCCCGCAATTTGGAAAAAGTTATATCTCCTACAGTTTTAAAGATAGACAATTCTACCTTCTAATAGTTATAATTAAAATTTAAGTAAAGATCGATAAACGGTTCTCAAGTTATAAGCTCCCCGCTACCACCCTAAAAATGTTGCTACTTTTGGTGGTCACACTACAACCAACTTTAAACATGTTTTTCAGTCGGTATTCGACGGTTACCCTATTCGCTCTCGTTTTGAGAGTAAATAGGGCTGTAATTAAGACATATATTGTAATAGTTCGAAATTTACTTAAAATAACCCAAAACAGTCTTAAAAAATATATTTTGCGATTGAAAAAATCGTACTTGTAGGATGAAGATTTTGTTCTTGAAACAAGTATTTTCGTACTTACCGTTCCATTGACACCGTTCGTACATTATTCAAGCACAAAGCTCTTGGTTTTTTTCTGAGTGTACTTCTCGTGATTCTACGATTCATACCTTGCTCGACTTCGCCAAACAAATTTACATCCTTGCAGAGGAAATATGTCCGTTTGTTTGTAACGCATAAAAGGAAGCATCTCCGACCACATTGTGTATACATATTCTTGACTAGCATGACGAGCTGATACTATGTTTATGCTATGCTCATTTTGCAAAATCATTTCATGAAATGGGCCCGAAAGTGCGTGCATAAACCCCATTTCATGAATTCGACGTCAATTCATGAAATGCTGTGGCGTAGCCAACTTAAGTTGCGCAGATGCTACCAGATCTTTTTCTCACTGTCTGGTAAGATTGTGCTTTAGCAAACAGCTGTTCATAAATTTTAGCCCATTGTTTGCGCACATAAAAATAAGTTTCAAGCTCATAAATATCCATAAATATGAATTTTCAGAGCAAGCGATCGTTTGGGCGGACAATGAAGTGGCCAAATTGCTTGACTTAGTAAAGAAAAACAGCATATTAAGCCAGCTCGATGGAAAAACTAAAAGAAACAACGCCACATACAAAACTCTTTCCGATAATTTAAAGGCTAAAAATATGTTTAAATGTAGAGAGCAAGTAAAAACTAAGCTTCGGATGATTAAAAATAAAACTTCTTTGAGGTGAAGCGCAACAACGCAACCTGTGGCGCTGGAAGGAAGAACTGTACCCACTTTAACGAACTGAATGAGCTATTTAGGACGCGTCCTTTATCAGCGGCTGTTGGTTAACTCATCTCTGTATTTTTACTAAATTTGACTTCTAGGCTTTCTTTGGAATCTTCGAATTTGTTGCCTAAACATTTTAGCCGCTCCTATGGCAGCGGGATAATACTGCATGAGCAAAAGGCTGCATTTCGCCTGGAATGCTCGTCTGGCTTGCACCAACGACATCATTCGCCTATGCCTCCACTGTAGAACATTCCGCATAACTTGGGCTCTACGTTGTTCCCTTTTAATCAAAAATATTTTAATGTTTTCCATTGCAATCAATTTCAATTTGCCTTTGCTTAGAATTGAACAGCTGATCCCCGCTTTTAAGTGTTACCAACTTAAGTTTTCGCTGGTGCTGCCACATGTGCCAAAAAGGTGGTCATTTTGCGAATTTACAAAATCTTGAAGAAAGCGTGAATTTCATAGCATAATCGTAGTATGAGTTGATATAAACATGTCAGTCTGTGCGTCCGTCTGTTCTTATGCTATCTCCTTCGCCCGTAACTAACAACTATTAGGTTAGTAAGTTAGGTTAGGTAGGTTAGTTAGTTAGATACTAATTTAGTTAGTTTACTCTTGGGTTCCGATTCACTCTTGGTTTTAGTTTAGTTACGTTAGTTAGTAAGAAAATTGTGATAAGTTTGATCCAAATCGGATGATTATAGAATATAGCTGCCATAAGAATGATCGGTCGAAAAAGTAGTTCTAGTGAGCAAAACTTTTTTGTTTTTAATGTTTGAGTCTTTATACTTTCCAATTATGAATACTATCTGTTTCAACATAATTTTGAAGAGGTTTAAACAAGGCTTAGAACTGAAAACCGACCCTACCCAGAATGTTACTCGACTTACTGATCAGGTGTGGGGTAATTCACCCTCGCTTACAATATTCTATTTTGAATGATTTAACATGATCAATTTGCAATTTTATTAACCATAGATTAATACTTGATTATGATTCACAGGGATTAAATAATTGGAAGCAGCATCTTATCACGATCTAGTACGCTTGATTTTTCCGTCTCATCGCCTTGCTCAACTCATCATGTACGCTTTGTCAATCTTGCCAGCTTCATTCTTACCAAACTGAATCATCGTTGAGTATTCTTTATCGCTTCCGTCAAAAAAAGGAGACGCTGTCAATAGCTTTATCGATTTATCACCCACTGCTCCAGAGGTTTTGTCATTTTTCATTTCATTATAATATTTCTCTTGTTGTTCCAGTGCCTCGAAATTCAACTGTTGTTGTAGTTCGTTCTCGTCCACATGCCAGTCATACATTTGATCCCTTTCACCTACCGCCTCCTCAAAGGTTATGTATTGATCGAAGTTCGGGCAGAACGAATGCAATTCACGCAAATAGCCTCCCACTTCATCAAAAGTCAGATACGACATATTTGGTTTCATTTTGGCCACAAAATCATGATACTTGCAACGACTGTCTTTTAACCAGCAACGCGGTGGCACAAGTGTCATCTTGCTTTGCCCACAAACTTCCTTCACGAGTTGGGGATCATGCAACGAGGCCATCACCACGCCGCTATAGAATATCGCATCCAGTATAATTTGGGTGATTTCGTGGCTCTCGTAGAACACGTCCAAGATGTGAACAAACGGACCAAGCTTATACCCATCATCACCATTCAGTTTGGTAAGAACTGAGGCTGGCAAATAGCCAAAGCGTACGTTCTTCATCACCGTCATCACGGCTGGTTTACGTTTGGGCCAACGATGATTGAGCCAGAGCAAGGCAGCAAACAGAACCTGAAAGGGAAGGAGAAACTGGGTTAAAGACGCTTTTGAAAAACTTCTGCCGGCGGCCTAACTAACCTCCACTTCCGTATTAACGCCCAAGTGGTTCGACTTTAGCAGCAGACATATCTGCGTCTCGCTGAGCTCCAGGTACTCGGCACTCGCAAAGATCGTTAAAGCCGACTTGCATATTCTGTCCGCCATCACTTTGTGCAACTTAATCAAGTCGGGAAACGTGCGTGACCGATACATCACATTGAAGGCACTAAACTCATTGTACGAGCGACCATCCAGCAGATCGCAACAATGTTTTAGCAGTTGGTCCATCTTAAGAAAACTCGCCGCCCCTGTGGTCTCAATGACTTCGGCGTCAGGTATTGGACCTTCATTTGAGAGCATCAAACTGTAGGCCAGTCTAAAGCCAGTTGGTGTTAATTCTGGGTTGTCAAATTTAACAATGGGCTTATCCGAAAATGGCTTCAGCCGTCGGGCATATAGGGACAGTAACCGGGAGTGGTATACTAACTTAATTCCATGCTCCTGCAATGTCATATCTTGGAAAATGGTATTCAGTAGGGTATTAGCCATAGTATGAACCGGCGAAGCATTGCGAGGCATTATAATTTCAAGAAAGTTATCCTCGTCATTATCCCGTTTAGCAAGACGTCGTTGTTTAAAGTGTTTAATGTCCTCACGAAATGCAGCCAAGGCGGGACCTAGATAGCTGGAAAGACAAAGAGGATAATGGTGCAGGTGTAGGAAGTCGGAATGTCGTTTAATGCTTACCTTTTAAATTCGGAGGCTGAAGTCGCGATTTTACAAACTGGATAATCCTCTAAAAGTAAAGCCAAAAATGGTTTGTTTAATAAATAGTTTAGTTTAATAATTGGTTTGTTTTTTTTCATCTTGTTAGTGGTTGAAAAATTAGTAATAAATGTTACAGTGTAGTTGTCCGAATGGAAAACAGATATCGAATGAGCTACAAAAACGTTGCAAGCTGACAGTTGTAAGTAAAAATAGCAAGGGTGACTACGTTTAGGGGAGAATACTCAAAATAACACAAGTTTACAAATTATTAAATTTTTTTTCATCCTCTACAATTTGATGTCACTCCTTATGTAAAATCACGCGCTGAATCCGAATATGGAGCTTATAAATTTCTCAGTAGAACAGATTTCGAGATAATCCCAATTTACCGTTTTTCGCATTTTTGAAAAAGGACCTCTCACTTAATTTCAATTGTCTCAATTATGAAATAACTTATGAACAAGTTTTGTACACCAAATAAAGCTAATAAAATTATCTTTCAATCGTTCATACATCATTTCAATGTCAAATTTGTGGTGTAGCTGCTAATTAGAAAGAAATCGAGAATTTTGTTTCATTTTTATCGAAAATTTGAAAAAACCGCAAATAACACCGTTATTTTCACCAAGAAAAAATTTTCAAAAATTTCTTTCTCTTTTGGTTGATGTAACCTAATGTATAACAAATTCAAAAAGTGGTCATATATTGAAATCTGTTAGAAATTGTAGAAGTTATTAGCATTTATCTAAAAAATGAGCAATTTCAGTTTTACCGTTCAAGTGGTATTAAAAATGTCTATGGTCCATTTTGCTCCCCCGTTTGTGTGCACAGTTTTCCTCTCGCGCAAGAAACCAACAAAAGTCTCCCACCATGGCCTCAAATCCTTGTTAGCGGCGTCCCATACTCTTTATATCCTGATGAAATCGTTCACCATGCTCATCACTCTCATCGCCGAGGTTTTCAGGGAAGAAATCCAAACGGGAATCCGTTTGCAATACAATGTGCAGCGTTTGAGTGTAATGAAAACTTTAATATAATATACAACCTTTACCTATTTGCTTATAATTTCTTATTAAATGTGCGACGACTTCCTTTTAGTTAGGACTTCTGAAATTTCCAAGAAATGAAGTGACAACACAACGGAACGAATTGCATGCGTCCTCCTCATCCTTGGACAACGTTGAATTGAAGTGCGAGTCCTTGAAAAGTTTTTTTTATTTGCGGCCCAACAAACACACCCTCTTTGATCTTTGCCTCTGATAGGTAAGGGAACACACTTTTCACATATGCAAATGCATCATCGTCTTTTTGTAGAGCCTTCACAAAATTTTTAAATAAACCCAGTTTTTTATGACAAGTGGCTCGAACTTTACATTTTCTTGTCCAACTATGTAATTCGTTCTGACCGGCCATTCGAACGTAGTGCTCGTGGCGTTCTCGACTGTCCCATTTGCACACAAAAAAACATGTGTTTGGTATATCCTTGTTGCAATCCTGAAACTATTGCAACAACTTTGAGATCTGCGCTAATTTTCCAGTTATGTTCCTTGTAGTTAATCAAATCAAGCAACATGGCCATTGATTCATATGATTCTTTTATATTAACGGCATGCGCTATCGGTGTCGAAGGCTTGATGTTTCCCTGGTGCGACAATTCCGCTTTTAGACTAAAATTGCGATAAGCAAACGCCACTTGACTAAACTCACCAAATAAACCACACACATCATTGCAAAAACAAATATTATTTTATTTTCAAGTAATACTCAGCATAGCGCTTTTGCCGATATAGTACGTTATTTTGACATCATCCTTTAACAAATTCCGTTCTTGCAAGCGTGATGCTAAAGTTTCAGATTTTTCTTTTGAAAGATCTAGATTTCTTATTAGATCGATAGTCCACTTTGGCAGAAGGGATTTCTCTCTTTTGCGTGTTCTTGATAGTTTTCTTAGTTCATCGGCTGATTCAGATGGGTCATGCTTTACAGTTACCTAGGGGTCGGACCAAAATCATGGTACAACGGATCAACTAGTGTCTGTGCTGATCTCTAAAAGCTTTTCAACAAATTCAAAAACTGTGCACACAAACGGGGGAGCAAAACAAACCATAGACATTTTTAATACCACTTGAACGGTAAAACTGAAATTGCTCATTTTTTAGATAAATGCTAATAACTTCTACAATTTCTAACAGATTTCAATATATGACCACTTTTTGAATTTGTTATACATTAGGTTACATCAACCAAAAGAGAAAGAAATTTTTGAAAATTTTTTTCTTGGTGAAAATAACGGTGTTATTTGCGGTTTTTTCAAATTATCGATAAAAATGAAACAAAATTCTCGATATCTTTCTAATTAGCAGCTACACCACAAATTTGACATTGAAATGATGTATGAACGATTGAAAGATAATTTTATTAGCTTTAATTTGGTGTACATAAGTTATTTCATAATTGAGACAATTGAAATTAAGTGAGAGGTCCTTTTTCAAAAATGCTAAAAACGGTAAATTGGGATTATCTCGAAATCTGTTCTACTGAGAAATTTTTAAGCTCCATATTTGGATTCAGCGCGTGATTTTACATAAGGAGTGACATCAATTTGCAGAGGATGAAAAATCGTGTAAACTTGTGTAATTGTTTATAGCTTACGAGAGTTTTTATTTAGAAAATAAATTGGATTAATCTAGCGGACAGCAACGAAATCATCTCTTTTGCCTCGCACAGGTAGACGTAGCAAGAAGTAAACTTGCCTCGCTTCAAAGTGTATTACAACCACGAAATTCAGGCCAATCGGCGTTAGCCCAAGTGCAAATTGGCTCACTTCGAAGTCGGTTAAAACAACAAAGTCCATTCGGGTCGGCGTCGGCCCACACAAGCAGATGAGGCAACAAGTCTCTCCCAAACTCGTGACCATCGCTGTTCTACAGACAAAAATTGAATGAGGAAAAGTTGAAAATTTAGAAATAATAAATAAGCCAACCCAAAGGCAATATCTTTACTTAAAGCTTTAACATTGACTTAAAATATCTTTGAATTCAAACAACAATTACACAGACCAACATAATGACCACTTTTGTGAGGTCCAGCCCAAACTTTTAAATTCATAGTAGTGACAAGGGGCTTAATCCGTAAATTGTAGTGAGTGCGGAACACATTTGTAGCCCAATTCATATAATTTTAATGTTATTCTCGCAAGGTTGTTTGATATTAAGCAAATATGAATTTGGGGAATATTGTTTAAATCTAGTACTGATTGAATGTTATTGTACATTTGCTTGGCAATTAATGTAAGGAATATGTTAGATCAAGTAGTCTTTTAATATTTCCTATACAGATTTTGTGTATCAATCTAGTTATCATGCCATTAATTTTAATTCATTTTTTCGGGATTAACTACCTGTAACTTTGTCCATCAAGAAGAATTAAATGCGACAAAATTTGTGAAATTAGAAGAACCATTGGTCTGCATGCACCCCAAATGGCTGGTACACGGCGATTAAGTTTGAAAAATTTGCAATAATTTGATGAAAATGTCTCTTCAAAGGCCAAATTAGGCGGTTTTTGTGTTTGCTGATGCTGCTCCATTTATTTTTGTAGGCGACCTTAATATGTATACTGTCCCATAGAGCTCATAAATACAGATATTGTTGCTCGGTGTAACCTCCATAATTTTTTAAAAGCCAAAAAAACTGCAGAATGGTTATTCCGCGATATATTGAAAACAAGAGCTGATGGAGAAAAACCGAGACCAGTTTTGGCACGTGTTATCATTAACAGCTGTAATAAAGAATAATTACACCGCAACAATCATTGATCCTTCGAGCCGGATCAGTAATAACCAGGGCTTAATACCGGAACCGGATCCGTTAACCAAAATAAACCGTTCCAAGTCACGTACCGGAACCGATTCAAATTTTTTTTGAGAACCGAAAACCGTTTTCCATTATTATTGGACCCAATACAGTACAGTTTCAGTTTGTAAACCCTTGTAGCAGGTATATTATGATTGGCCAAGTGTTTGTAACGCACAGAAGGAATCATCTCCGACCACATAAAGTATATATATTCTTGATCAGCATGACGAGCTGAGTTGATAATGCCATGTCCGTCGGTCCATCTGTTTCTATGCTTTCTCCTCCGTCAAACTTTGCACGAAGTCTTCTGGTTCAAATACGCAGCACATTCGTCGGAGCCGGCCGGATCGGATGACTATAGCGTATAGCTGCCATAGAAACGATCGTTCGAAAGTAGTCTTAGTGAGAAAACTCGTATTTATAAGTTTTCTATGCTTTCACATAATTCCACCAAGTCTTATTAAAATCAGACAACAATATACATAGTATAGCTGCCATACAAAAAAGAAAAAACCAAAGCGTAAGTTAAAGTCGGCTCTAACCGACTTCGATATACCCGTTACTCATGAAAAAACATGTTAAACAGTGTTCCTGCGTTCCTTATGGTGACCATCCGAAAAGTATGCAACATTTTTTAGGGTTGTTGTGGTAGGGGGGGGGGGTGCTAGGTTCACTTTTTTGCTCATAACTTGAGAACCGTTATCCGATCTTTATTATTTCTTCGGCAAATCGATTCATTTTGCTAATTACTAACTATCAAAGGTACAAATCGTCAATCTTTAACACTGTAGGAGATATAACTGCGTGCAGATAAAAGAAGCATTTGTCCCTTACATGTCAAACCTCTATCTCTTACCATCTCTGAGATGGACAGACGGACAAGGCTAAAGCGACTCGTCTGTTGATGCTGATCAAGAATATATATACTTTATATGGTCGGAAATGATTCCTTCTGCCTGTTACATACATTTGCACGACTTTAGTATACCCTTTTTACTCTACGAGTAACGGGTATAAAATACTTGTTTGTTTTCAATGCTATTGCTCCGAAAACACTGAAAAAACGCATATTTAATAAAGTTCCCATAAAAATAATTTAAAAGTCAATTTTCGAGTTCGAAATTGCAAACTTTATTGGATAAAAATACTGCTGAATGGATTTTACATTACTTAAGTAATAAATAAACAAAATAAAATACATGCAGCATGTGAGCGACAGCAAACAGTCCACTTTCCGTTGGCACAACTACAGCACCATCTATGCAATTCAAGTTGGGAATAAAGTCGACATAGGCAGTATCCATCTGACACTACCATATCTGCAGTTTATCTGTTTCAAGTGAACATTAAATTTAATTATTGACTGGCTCATTTTTCCGAATGATTTGTGAATAGTTTTGTCACGTTCTGTTGTTATTCAAGATTTTAGTTAGATATGGAATCCAGAAATATAATCCAGAAAAAATACATTAAGCTCAACTTTCACGAGTCTTGGCGATTCCAAAATAATAGTGTATTTAATTCACTTTAAAATCTTTTTCTTCTGACATAATTTCAATTTCTTCAATGTCTGTCTGTTCGTCCGTCCGTATGAACAAAGAGATCTTAGAGATGGCATAAGTTTCACATGTATGGGACATATGTATAGTTCCTATACTTACAGGCAGATCTTGGTTATTTTCAATTTTAGCCACTCCCCCGCAATTTGTAAAAAATGTGGTATCTCCCACAGTTTTGTGTGTAATATATATAGATTAAAGGAATGATAATGATCGGATGAATTATACA
Organism: Lordiphosa stackelbergi; assembly: GCA_018904235.1. Classification (NCBI taxonomy): domain Eukaryota; kingdom Metazoa; phylum Arthropoda; class Insecta; order Diptera; family Drosophilidae; genus Lordiphosa; species Lordiphosa stackelbergi. The sequence goes on from JAEIFU010000134.1 coordinate 175,367, forward strand.
TTCGTAAGTTATGACCAAAAGAAAGTTCGCAGCCGCAGCGCTAGCTAGCTGGGACGCCAAATAATTGTGGCGGTTCCAGTCCTAGTTCATCCAGCTCCAATCACAGATCCAGTACATCTAGCTAGTGCACACATCACTAACAACTATCGATGCTCGATACAGTCGCTTTTTTATTACATACATCTCTAACTCGCACGCACACTGACTTATCCGTGTCTTTGTGGCAACACGCCATTTCCAATAAACCAAACTTAAACGTAATTCGTGTTTTAAACTAAATAGTTAACGTGGCGTAGCCACATATGGTGACCTTTTCTGAATGAATAATTACTCATTTAAATGCTAATAGTTCGCGACGAATAACAGTAGCTGCCATAACACATACAACACTGAAATGTGCAAAAAACATTAAACAAATTACTATTTTTGGATGATTTGCACGAAGTATTAGAAGGAGGGCTTTATATTGGAGATCGTAATATACGCCTTTTTATGTATGCAGATGATATCGTCATTACAGCGAATAATATCAGCGTACTTCAGGACCTGATTAATCGGCTGGAAAGGTATTGCACCATGTGGGGTAGATGGAGGTAAATCTATCGAAGTCCGAAATTATGGTGTTTAGGAAAGGTGGTAGATTGGCAGCGACGGAGCGGTGGACATTTAAAGAAGAACTCAGTTATATTCACCCCCACAGTCTCTTTTAAAAAACACGTGATTAGTCGCAATAATAAAGCCAAAACATGTATGAATGTGACATGGAACAATTTTTTAGTCAAACGGGAAGTTAGCATTAATGTCAAATGCAAACTATTTAATGCTCAATCCTATGGAGCTGAAGTCTGGAGATGCAGGCATTTTGAAGAAGTGGACAGGCTCCAAACCCTTTTCCTTAAGAAAGTGTTGCATTTACCAACCTGCAAGCCGAGCTATGCAATAGCACTAAAAACGGGCCTGGACGATGCACACCTATATTCTCTAGATCTGCATCTTGGCTATATATGACAAGTTTTGCATAAGCTAACAGGCAAACTTCGGCAACATTTGCAGCTTTTTATTTTTGGATTTCTGGGCTGGAGAAGCTACGTAAGCCTTTGGGACAAGACTGGGTCGAAGTGTTACAAGAACGGGAAGGCAATAACACTTTTCTCTCGATCATACTGAATACACTTAAACACAAGGCCTTAAGAAACAAAACCCACCGACAATGTTCTAGCATCTCAAGGATATATATAAATATATATACCACACACTATATCCAAAAAAAATTTTTCCTTTTGACCCCCAAAATTTCTTTCCTTATTAAAACCCCCTTTGTTTTATTTAAATATAATATAAAGTTTTAAGCATCATGCCCTAATGCAACACCCAAGAAAACGTTTTTTAACCCTAGGAGGTTCAACCAGGTCTGTGCAGACCTTTTTCATATAAAAGTGTGTACAACTTTTTTGTTTTGAATGTTAGAGACAAATCCGTCAATGACTTCCTAGAAGCGGGTATTGAGAACACAACGAGCACAAAGTCAAACCGATTCTGTGTTTGTATTCGGTTATATTCGAGTTTTCAAAAAATAAGTCACAAACGGTACAAGCAGGTCTGTGTAGACCTATGTGTAATATGAATGGTATGGCATGCGATTTTGTGAACTAAAGTGATATTATTGATGATGATGATGTGCTGCACGTAGTGAATCGCACCAGAAGATATCAAAATTTATCAGAAGAAGAGAGGAATCAAATGGAAGAAAGATTAGCCGAATGGTTGGCCAGTACTTATGAAAAGACCGAAAATCTCGAGTCATTCGAAGACGACGACGACACTGATCCAGATTATGTGCCCCCCTTAGAAGATGCGGCTTCCGATGCTGGGACAGACATCGTCATAGAAGCTGAGGATCCATAAGACGATGATGATAGTTTAGAAGAACTGCCACCGAAGCGCTTGAAGCCGTCGACATGAGCAAAGAACAACGCTCGTCAGGCTCAATTATAAAATACCGTTCAAAGGATGGCAAGCTTTAGTCGAGCGCTCCGCCGGCCACAGGTAGAAATCGTGCGCATAACTCCGTCACTATGGGTCATGAAGGTCCTGCTCGAGGGACTATCCGATATCCCATCTCAATATTTAAATCGCTAATAACACCCGAGACCGTCAGTACAATTATGCGCAAAACTAACCGGAAGGCCCAGGAGCTATGCCGTCAATGGTCAAACAAGAATCGTGACCAGCCTCCACGAACGGAAACCCTTTCTACAGGCCTACGATGTCTGCGCACCGATATAAAACCATTCTAAAATATATTCGATTTGATAACGGCAACACGAGACCCGCTCGACTATTAAAAAGCAAATCGGCAGCCATCGAAGATATTTGGAACATGCTTATGAAGAACTTGGAGCGTCTATATGTCCCGGGTGCTCAGATAACTATTGACGAGCAATTGTTCCCGTACCGAGGCCGCACGCGCTTTATACAGTATATACCGTCGAAACCTTCAAAATACGGAATAAAAATCTGGTGGATGTGTGATGCCAATTCCAACTACCCACTGAAAGGATTATTATATATTGGAAAACAGCCAAAGGAAGAGCGCGCGGTAAATCAAGGAGAGAACATTGTTCTGAAATTGGTCGAAAAATACGCCGTTTCTGGACGAACAGTATATGCCGAGAATTTCATCTTGTCTTATGACTTGGCCGCCGTCTTGATGACAAAACGATTGGCATATGTAGGCACCATTCGCAAAAACAAAGCCTGCATACCGAAGGAGGTGTTGGATCCAAGTCGAGATGTATTTAGCACAGTATTTGGTTACCACAATAATAATATCTCTCTATGCTCATACGTGCCAAAAAAGAAAAAAGCTGTGGTTCTCATCTCTACAGAGAATTATAATAGCACCGTCGACTTATCGAAGTTATCGAAGAAGCCATTTCAAATTCTGTGCTATAAAATTGATAAACGGCAGCGAAAAACATTGCATGTGTTGCAAAAACCCGGTTTGTCAACAGCATTCACAAGCCAGATACACGTGCATTGAATGCCGGTCGTAGACTTAACTTTCTTATCTATGCTTAATAAAAAAGGATATATTGTTAGCTTAAGTGAAAAAGTATGTTTTTATTGTTCACCGTGTGTTTTTCCCAGCATTAATCACATTTACACACATTATTAGGATATCTGCCTATGTATTCCCATACAAATCCCATATAGGTCTGCGCAGACCTGGTTGTGCCATTTAGCGCCAAAAAATCCCTGAACCTCCTAGTTATCATAATTTATGGGTCTTGAGTCGGGTTTTTAAAAAAAGCTAAAAACGAGAAAGGCAAAGCTAACTTCGTCTGCACCGAAGTTTTGATACACTTGAAATAGCTTGTCTCAACGTTTAGCGACTTCGACCAAATATCGCAGATCAGCTTAAAAACATTACATATTACCCATGACCGTTTTTTTAGAGCAGTAATATTGAGAACAAAAGAGGTTTTTGTTACTAAAACCCATTTTCCGAACGAACATTTGTATGGCAGCTACAAGAAGTAGTCATCCGATCCGGTCGGTTCCGACATATTAGCAGCGTGCAGTAAAAAGAAGACTCTGTGCAAAGTTTCAGCTCGATGGCTTCAAAACTGAGGGACTAGTTCGCGTAGAAACAGACAGACGGACAGACGGACGGACGGACAGACGGACGGACAAAGCTTAATCGACTCAGCTCGTCATGCTGATCCAGAATATATATACTTTATGTCGTCGGAGATGATTCCTTCTATGCGTTGCAAACTTCTGGGCAAAATTATAATACACTTTTCAAATGTATAAAAACTGTATATTGTAAAACTAATGTATATCTACTAGATTTAATTTGTTTATGTTAATAGTAAAGGCCATGTGGTGTAGCCACGTGGTAACAGTAGTGATGCCATCTATTGCTGAGTTTTGAAAATCCCTCAAGCAGCATTGTCAAAGTAAGTAGTGGACCCATCTGCCTGCTCCTGCAGGTACAGAGTATATTACATTCGGGCTTGACTGAAAACTAAAAACAAAATAATTATTATGGAATTAGATATTTTCCCGGTTCCAAATTGATTTCGTACTATTTTAAAACTTTGAAGTTGAAATGTAAAACAAAATGTAAAATAAATCTAAGAATGATTTGTGATCCCTTGCATTGCAAGTAGTTTTTCATTTGCCAGCTGCCGCATGGCATTTGTCATAAGTTTTAGTGTGTTTGATTTACATACTGCGTAACGCACTTTTGAATACCTAAAACCAGTGGCTCGGGCACGGGCACAGGCACAGGCACCCCTTGTCCAAGCAGCTGGGAATGGGAATGGTCATTGGGCCATAGACCACATTATTTGTTCCCCTTCCCCCCTTCTCATGGGCTGACGGGCGATAAGTAGAAAATGAAAATGAAGCACAATGAGCCGCATCCGGCTAAGCCGGGGCAAGGTATAGGGGTAGAGTTTGGGGTGCAGGGTGGGTTGCAGTCGCCGATTATAAAATTTGAAATGCTTGCACAGAATAATTAATGGAATTTTTGAACTCTCAGTGCAAAATGCCGGCGGGAATGTGCTGCAAACAGCATTTTCATTGATGCTTCTTCTGAGCCACAAATAAATTTGTCGTCGACCAAAGAGCAGATGCTGCTTCAAAAATAGAGCAATTTGCATTATTCGCATTCGAGTAGATTTCGTTCCTTAATGAATTGCACACAAGTTGCCAAGAAATACTTTAGCCGGCGGCATTCATCTGCCAGGCACTTTGTCTCTGCGGACGCGCGGCAGCAGAAGGGGTGGAGGTGAAGGGGTGTCCCCTGTCTGTGCGCCCATCTTCAAATCCGACATCTGAATCGCCGCCATTAATGCAAAATAGCTGAACGAGAAATGAAAACCTCAACAGCTGGCCGAAAAACCAGAGCAAAAAAATGAAATAAAATGGGAATCAGACTCATAACTCATGTCGGCATGTTCATTAAATGTGAGCTGTTTGTCCCTGCTCCGGCTCCTGCTCCTGCTCCTGTCAGTTGCACCAGCTTCAGCCTGACACTTTATTGTCTATGTGCGCATATGGTCAGCTCGCTTGCTGCTCACTTATTCCCCTGGGGGGAGGTTGGGACAGGGAGGTAGTCAGTTGTATAGCCATTATCAGCATCGCAACGCAACGCAACGCATTGTGTAGCGATTAATTCGGCTCTTCACTTGTTCAAACACGAGGGTGGCTCACAATGTTTCCCCCTTTGGCAGCTTCAGCCTTCAGTTGCAGCCCAAAAGCAGGCTATGCAATTTTACAGGGTTGCCCATATTCGACGGACCCATGTTTTTTTTTTTAAAAATCAAAAAAAAAAAATTTGGCGGTTGGCAATCTTAATCATTTAATTTGTTCCAAGTAGATTTGTTTACATCAATTTTTGAATATGATATCTCTCAAATGGCTGCCTCTGGCGTTGATGGCGTATTGTGCCCTTTTTGCAGCATTTTCCATCGATTTCGCCAACATTTCGGCCGGAATAGCGGCTATTTCTTCACGAATGTTGTCCTTGAGCTCTTCTACGGTCCTTGGCTTGTTAACGTAAACCTTGACTTCAAATATCCCCACAAGAAGAAGTCAGGCGGCGTCAAATCGGGCGAACGCGGTGGCCAGTCCAAATCACCACTTTTCGACATCAAACGGCCCGAAACAATTTCTTCAGAAAATCGATTGTTATGCGACTTGTGTGCGGTGGAGCGCCGTCTTGTTGAAACCAGAACTGCCTCATACGCTTTCGACGAATAATTGGCATCACAAAATTGGTCATCATGTCGCGATAACGCTCCTGGTTGATGGTAACAGCATGGCCATTTTCATTTTGGAAGAAAAACGGCCCAATGACCGTTTTCGCACTAACGCCGCACCAAACTGTGACTTTTTCGTCATGAAGAGGCACTTCTTGAATCTCCTGAGGATTTTCAGTGGCGTAAATACGGCAATTTTGCTTATTTACGGTCCCATTCAATGTAAATGGGTACTTAATTTTTAATTTTTTAAAAGCACGTTGAGTTTTCACAATTGACTTGTTCTGTTGAATGTAAATTTCAACTATTTCAGAGCGCTCGCGTGGCGTGTATTGTTCCATGGTAAAAATCTGCTTGGACTGACGCTTCAAACGCGGTATGTCATTAAAAGTGTACGCTCAAAATAAGACACATTTATATTTAAAATGTTGCTATGATATTCCCTTAAAAGGATATAAAAAGAATTAACTAATCAAATTTTTTTTGGAGTTTTTAGAGATTAAATCCGAAACTCATCCCCCTCATTTTCCATACATTTAAAATTTTCGATTTTGAGGGCGACGCGCGTCCACTAAAGGAAGTCCGATCGCTGCCAGACTTTTTTTTCATATCTATTGGGACCACAACGAATCTTTTTCCGCCCGGTATTTTTGAAATATATTTTTAAGGGCCAGTCTATGAAGCATTCTTCGTCTTTGACCCGATATTAACATCTGAACCGCTTGACGGTCTTGGCCGCTGCAATTAGTGCTCGTCAATCGTTTCTGCTTTGCTCCAGGATGCTTCAGTTAATCATACTATACTTGGCAATGTCTTGCCATCTAATGAACCAGATGAACTTGATCTGTTTGAACCCTGATCTGTTTGGAGTTCGATTTGTTTGGAGCTTGATCTGTTTGGAGCCACTCTGAATTTGAGCTGACTAACTTGAATCAAAACAATTTCCGACTTGATTTACTTGAACCCTTATTTAAAACATAAATCAAAGGGCACTTTGATACCATCCATACATGGCCCTAGGGGGTATTCTCCATGTCGAGGCTGTTTTATGGACCTTTAAAAAAAACCTTATCTGAAAACGCAGACTTTAACCCTAGGAGGTTCAACCAGGTCTGTGCAGACCTTTTGCATATAAAAGTGAGTATAACTTTATTGTTTTGAGTGTTAGAGACGAATCCGTCCATGACTTCCTAGAAGCGGGTATTGACAACACAATAAGCACGAAATCCGAAAGATGTGTGTTTGTATTCGGTTTTACTGGTGTTTTCAAAAATAAAGTCACAAACGGCACAAGCAGGTCTGTGTAGACCTATATGTAGTATGAATGGTGTGGCATGCGATTATAACTCGGACTGTCTGGGTTGTGTGAAGAATGTTTATGTTAAATGTAAATGTAATGTTTTTCTGTTTGAACTTGAATTTTGTAATATCATTTTGAACACTAAAGGCTGACAAATCAGTGTGGCCCTACAATTTAGGTTGTCTTTTTATATATTTTATTGCGTATTTTAGGACGCTGTGGTCCGTTTTAACCGGACCATGTCCAGTTCGCATGATACAAATAGTTGCCAATTTTGTGTTTTTTTTTCCATAAAAAATGGCATCAGCATCAAGGTTGCCCGGTACTGATGAAGAGGCCGAAAACCCCGATCCATTCGAAGACGAACACGGCACGGATCTTGAGTTTGCCGGCATTTTAATTCAGCCGTAAGTTCAGCTTTGTTTGAATGAACAAACATGCTTGTTTATTTCTGCTCGCTGATGTATTTAATAACGGCGGCAGTTCCAAAGCAATCTTATGAAGAGAAATTGCCCATTCTTGAGGGGCTAAAAATTATTTCAATAGAATTGTGACGAATAAAACTTAAAACGAGAGCGTAAGTTAAAGTCGACTCTAACCGACTTCGATATACCCGTTACTCATGAAAAACATGTTTAACAGTTTCCCTTCTTAGTGTGACCATCCAAAAAGTATGCCAACATTTTTTTTTAGCATAAAGGCTTTTTTGCTCTTAACTTGAGAACTAAAACCGGTGGGCATCCCACTTTACTATCTTCAAAACTGCGGGAGATAAAAAGGTTTTTCAAAATTTTGGGCGGGGGGGGCGGCCAAAAAATTTTAAAACAAAATTTTTTTTTTTGTAAATTTTATATTTTTTCTATCCAATATTAAAAACTTATCTCTTACCATCTCTGAGATCTAGGTGATGATATATTTATTTGGATTTTGCTATGCCAAAACTTAAAACTAAAAGTTAATTCCATTTTATATTTTTTTTTTTGTTTTTTTGCATTTTTGTAAGCCATCAAAAAGATTTAAATGTCGAAATGGGAAAATTGCGTTAGCACAGCCGTGAAACCGAATATCTCCAAATGGGTTATGAGTAAATGTAAGATTGGCTTACATTAGTTCAATTTAATTGTTTCCCCTATGAAAATACGATAAAATATATAGGCCTGTTCCCGTTTCCGAATTCGATTGATCGGAATTGGTAAGAACTGTGTTTTCTTAGAAACAACTGAAGAATTGGAGCCAATCTTTTTGTCATCAAGAGGGTCGAATAAAGGTAAATAGGGTTTTAAAGTTAAAAGCATTCACACTTAACGATTACGATTCCGCATGCTTTTATCGGAATTAAAAACGGGAACAGGCCTAATAGAGTTTTTAGCCACTTTTAATTTTTTGGTCCTGGTGGACCTTCTCTTCTTCTTCTTCTTCTTGATTGGCCCGATGCTTGCATTACAACCATTCGACGGTCTCGGCCGCTGCAATCAATGTCTGCCAGTCGCTTCTGCTCCGTGCGAGCTGGGACCAGTTGGTCACACCAAGCTTGGCAATGTCTGCCCGAACCTGGTCATCCCATCTTAGTCGAGGTCTCCCCTCCTTGCCTCTTCCTCTGTAGTCAGCCGCGCTCGAATAATAAGATTTCCTTAGTGGAGCTTCTTCGTCCATCCTGGTGACATGTCCTAACCAGCGCAGCCGCTGTTGCTTTATGCGCTTGACCAGACAGGTGTCCCCATAGAGCTCATACAGTTCGTCAGTATTTCGAATGCGGAAATCATCGCCAACTTTTAAAGGTCCCTACTTAGCCCGTAGTAGCATCGGTTTGCAAGAGTTTTTTTTCTCGGTTTCCATTATGGTTTTGTCGCTGGTTATCGTCGTTCCGAGGCTCCTCTACAACTTTAAAGTTGTATTCTCCCATTGTAACAGATTGTCCAAGACGCAAGAACTTTTTGTCCGCGGATATAACGTTTTTTCCAAATTTCGGGGGCGGGAGGGGGCGTGGCCAAAATTTGAAACAAACTTGATCTGCGTGCAGATAAAAGAAGCATTTGTCCCATACATGTCAAACCTCTATCTTTTACCATCTCTGAGATCGACGCGTTCATACAGACAGACGGACAGACAGACGGACGGACAGACGGACATGCCTAAATCGACTCGGCTGTTGATGCTGATCAAGAATATGTATACTTTATAGGGTCGGAAGTGCATTTGCACAACTTCATGATCCCTTTTTACCCAATTTTAATCGGTACAGGGCATAAAAATAGCAAAAATTATATATAAGCTATAAAAATAAAAGAATAAAAAAAAATTTTCGAGACCAGAAGAGGGCCTTAAATTGTTTGCTTGTTACTCCGCAAATGTAACACTTAGATGTTGATGTTGTCTCCGTCAATGCATTACAAGCTTTTCCGTCAATCATTGAAAGAATTAACTGATGGCTTACTTCAACTTCAGCGCCTTCAACTTGCCTCACAGTGTTAATAAGTCGCGACTCTTTAATTGTCTGCCAGCAACACACTAAACTAAACACTACCTGCTTCATTTTCCATGGTTATTTATAGAAAAGTATTTTCAAATTTAGTCCACCCGCAAATATCAAGAAAGTTAACAAACAAAACAGATGTTAGAACAGCTGATTAATGACATTCAAGAAATTTGGACAGGAGTTTCTGTTAGTGGTAAAAGTGCGTACTAAGACGGGGTTGTGGAAAATTCCACCCGGAAAAGTCGGAAAAGCGTCGGAAAAGTTAGTATGGGAAAAATTTTATTTTTCATCCGATTGACCTGAAACTTGGTTTGTATGCAAAGTACGCGAAATAATTCGACACGTGTTTTCCCGATTTTGGAAAATCCGCCCACGAGGAAAATGGCCGAAAAATTCTGAATGAAAGTAGTAGTAGTATAAGTTTATGTTTTATATATCGGATTGTTATCTGTCGTGACTAGTGAATTAAAAAATATGCTTCGCATGTATCACTAGGAATATTCGAATAAATAAATACAAAATACAAATACAAAAAAATGATTTTTCATCCTTGATTGGCTTCAAACTCGGTTTGTAAGGAATGCGAATTTCCGAAGTTGGAAAATTTGACCTGACAGTCGGAAAATGCCCGGAAAATTCTGCACGAAAAAAACTATTTTTCATCCGATTGACTTGAAACTCGGTTTGTAAGGTCAAAATGAGGATTCATTTGTGTTTTCATTTTCCGATGTTGGAAATTACGCCGGGATACCCTCTAGGAAGTGAATGGGATGTGGGTGGGATGTGGGTGGTGAGCAGAAGGGGAGTGGGTGGGATGTGGATGGGATGTGGGCGGGAAGTGGGAGGGATGTGGGTGGGATGTGGAAGGGATGTGGGCGGGAAGTGAGTGGGAACTGGGGGAAAGGAGGTGGGTGGGAATTGGGTGTAGAGTGGGTGGGAGTTGGAGGGAAAACCCATCAGCAAAGTTCGATTTCTGGGTTCTAATTGAAATTATTATATCCAATATTCAGGGGTGCCACAGAAATCGCTTTCGCACTAAATTCGCTCAAATTTGATTTCGCCCTGCCACAGAGCATGTTTTCGAGTGATTTGCAAATCGCGCACTTTTGAGTCAGCGATTTGCATAAATTTGCCTTTAAAATGCATTTTGATAAATAAGTCTCAATGTCTTGAAGGGTGAAATAATCTACATCAAAAAAATTAAACATTCAAAATGTCAAGTTTATTAAATAAGCATTTTATTAAATCGCTAGTGAAATCGTTAGTCAAATCGCTAGTGAAATTGGCCATTCACTGCAACTCACCAAATCGCTAGTATTTTAGTGGTGCCACCTTTTAACATTTCAATATCGAAATAAATAGAACTTCGTTTTATAATACAATAGCGATTTTTGTGTTAAAACAAAGATAACAAAATTAGATTAGTCAGCAATAATTTTTCCGTTGATTTTTGCTTAATTATTGTACAATTTTTAAATCGATTGCTGCCAATTTGAGTTGAATAAAGTGGCAACGCCGACGCCAAAGTATGACGAGAAGAAGCTCAAATGTTGGTAAATTTTATTATTCTTCCGAAAATGTTCTAATTAAAGCAAAAGCATGGAACAGATGTCCAGAGCGTAATTTGCTTCACTTTTATGAAGGAGCATAAGGACTTGGCCCTCAATCTCACAATGGGCGACAGGGAAGTTGCGGCTGCAGTCTGAAAAGAACTGACTTTAAGTCTGGCCAACCTTTCCTCCGACTGCTTGAATTGAATAATGCGTGGCCCAATGTTATTTTCGAGCACAGCCTCATTACCCCTTTGATTTTGCCTACGTATTTAGTCTGACTTAGAAAGACGTTCAGATGCGGATCAAAGACGGGTGCACGCTAGCGTCTCCTTACCGATTTTCTTCTTCCCTTAATCGTCGATTGCCATCTGTCGTGGAAGAGGATTTATGTAATTGAAGCAAATCTCTTGCTTACATTTACTTTCGGCGGTTTCTCGTAACCGTACAGCAGCTAGAGTTGCAAGGTATCATTTTTATTTTGGCTGGCAGAAAATTTGAATTTTTTGTGTGGGAAATAAAATAATTTAACTCAGTTAAAGAAAAATAAGTTTGTTTTTATACCCGTTACTAAAGATCGTGCAAAATGTATGTAACAGGCAGAAGGAATCATTTACCACCATGATATATATTCTTGATCAGCATCAACAGCCGAGACGATATAGACTTGTCCGTCTGTCCGTCCGTCCGTCTTCCGTGTGTCTTTATGAAGAGATGGTTAGAGTTAGAGGTTTGACATGTATGGAACAAATGCTTCTTTTATCTGCGATAAAATGTTACTAGTTTTAAGGATAGACGATTTGGAGCTTCCCGAGATAGTTAGTAATTATGAAAATCGATTTGCTAGTGTAAAAATGATAAAGATACGCAAGTTATGAAAAAACCCCTCCCACCCTAACAAATGTTGCATACTTTTCGGATGGCCCTCATAAAGGAACGCATGGCACACTATATTCGCATAGAGCCGACTTTGTCACTTACGCTCTCGTGGTTTCTATTCGATCCTTTTGCTTTCGTCTCTACTACCAGGCAAGTTCGGCTTGTACCACCTATAAAATATTGATTTTCACCCAGTTGAAGTCCCTGCTATTTTCATGGTTACTTTATAGAAAACCTTTCAAAGTAAGCGCTATTAAATATATTGACTGTCAAAAAATACATGCAATAGCTGTCTTCTACGCTTTACTTCTAAAACCGAAGAATTTGTTTTCGGAACCTACACAGTCAAGTTCGATACGCAGCTTAATTTTCTGTATTATCGAAGAACGGTGAATGGGCCCCGTGAAGTCGACTTGTCCGTGTGGTCCGGTCTCTGTCCGTCTGTCTGTTCCATGCATCCTTGCGTTCCATCACTTTTAGAGATAGAGGTTTAACAAAAAAATTAAATCGCTCGAAGTTCTGTGGCATGGCGAAAATATTCGAGCGATTTGGGAAATCGCCAGAAGCCAAATCGCTAGTGAATTCTGTGGCACCCCTGATTGTTTGGTTTTATACTGTTGAAGGTGCAGCGAAGCGCGTCGGGTTATTGCTAGTTATTAAATAAAATGAATAACGCAATAATTGTTCTTATCATTATGCCATTTTACAATCTGCAGTATGAGCGAAGTAACCTCCAATTGAACGTCGGTAATTGCCTCATACGACATTTGCTGTCTGACTCTTTCATGAAACGCGCTTGAAATGCTATATGGCGCCGTTTTCTGAATCTTTTTTATCACCGCTCATTTTCAAGTTGATGTTATTGTTGTTGTTCCTCTTGCATGCACAAATTAGAGTCGAAACCTATTTTCGTTGCGTCTCCCCAAAAAAGATGCGTTAAGAGCGCTTAAAGCTACGTTATTGTTTTAACATAACGTAGTGGCAAACGTAAGCGCCTTTTCGTGATGAGTGGAAACCGAATATGAAACGCCCAGACGAACAAAAACACGCAGCAGCTTTTTTATATGGAGTTTTTCATTTCGCGGCCATTTCGCGAGCCGTGGAAACCGACCTAAAAGGGCAGTTTCCACGGCTTCGCAAATTGGCCGGACGACAAAATGAAAACTCCATATAAAAAACTCCGAATTAGTTCGTGTGGCCGTTTCATATTCGTTTTCACTTATCGCAAAAAAAAAGCTTACGTTTTGCTACTACGTTATGTTAAAACAATAACTGTAGCTTTAAGTGCTGATTAACTAGGGTTGTCGAAAATTTCAAAAATATCTATATCGATATTTTTGGCGATATTGAAAAAGTATCATTTCGATATAAATATTTTGGTGATTAAAACATCGATATTATCGATATTTTCGATATTTTTCAATAAAAGCCCGGATCTAAACAATGAACAGGTCTATTGAGGTAATTGAGGCGTCATTTGTTGGGTAATAAGAACTACAATCTGTCTGCGCAAAAATATAGATTTAATGTATATTTATTAAATTAACAAAAGATAACAAATACCCTGTGTATTTACAAAAAAAACGCCGTGACTCTGCTATGGAGGATCATTGGGCAGATTGCCCAGCCATCTTGCAGAGCTCATAAGCAAAAAGAAATTAATTACATCGAATTGGTAAGCCAGATCCAAAAAAGTTTATTAAAAGATATTTATTTTCTATTTCATATATAACATAAAAGTTCGGAAAACTTTTTCATGAATTTAAATTTATGGAACGTAGTTAGAAAGCACTGGCAATGCGTCTTTCTCTGCAATCCAGAACATAATAGAGTCCCGTTCCAGGGCAAACAACGGTAAATTCCAATTGTACTCTAATAATTTATTCTCCTGTCCTGGTGGTTGTTGAGATATCATGGCAGTATTTTGATCAGCGAAGAGTGATCCTTCAAAAATGACGTCTTCAGATGTTGCACACTTGTGTTTAAAGGGAGAACAATATGTGTGCAGAATGACTCTAGGCGACTGCCACTGTTTGACGAAAGTCGTCATGCTGCAATCATGTTGTTCTTTACTGTTTTTAAAAATGAGCTGCACTTTAGCCAAGCATCTCCATGCTTTGCGATTAAGGTCGCCTTTATGTTTGTTGAGTTGCCATGGTCCTTACAACTTTTTGCACAGTTTACAGTTAATAAAACAACTTTTAAACATTGGGCCTTACATGTCCAGAGCACAAGAAACAGTTATTCGCAGCATTGTGACTGAAGGCTAAAACAAAATTATCTCCGAAAAATATCACCAAAAAATATTCGATATCCGATATATCGCCTCCGAAAAATATTCGATAATGATATTCTTCATTTTGGGCAAAAATATCGATATTTCGATATATCGATAATATTTTCGACAACCCTACTGTTAACGCATCTTTTTTGTGGAGACGCAACGAAAATAGGTTTCGACTCTAATTTGTGCGGGCAAGAGGAACAATAACATCAAATTGAAAATGAGCGAGGCTAAAAAGATTTTGGCAGAAAACGTTGCCTAATGGCAATATCTAGCGCGTTCCATGGAAGAGTCACACAGAAATTGTCGGATGAGTCAATTACCGACGTTCAATTGGAGATTACTGAGCTCATACTGCAGCTTGTAAAATGGAATAATGATAAGAACAATTATTGTTACAAAAAGCACACAGAATATGTTCAATGCGATGTTGTTGTTTATAATTCCGCGGGCTCATTTAACAGTGCTAAAATAAACACAAGGTTTCTTTGAATCGCTTATCGATAGAAAAGAGGGTGTTATTGTGTTAAGTGCAGCGACTTAGCAGACTCTGTTAAGAATTTGCGTAATATCAACTTTTTCACGAGAGATTTTTCGCGAGCCGTGGATACCGCCCTAAAGCAACAAACAAATTGTTGTATGAAAAACATTCAAATCTTTTGCGCCAACTTGTTGATCACGATGTTGAGTGTGGCCAGAGCCACCACAGGGCATGCAGCCCTGAAGCAAACAGTCGTAAAACCTGTGACTCGATAAATACTGGTTTGAGGGCTGTTAAGATAATATGCCGCGTTATTTGCTGCTCAAGTTAAGAGTATTTTACATTTGTGGCGTTACAAAAATCTAACGGTTGGTGAGCATAATGTTTTGATTCATTATTTTTAACCAAAGCTAAAGTCCCACAAGGCAAATAATTTCCCCAAATGTTGACGAAAATTGAGCTAAATAGCCATTTTGGCATCTTTTAGCTGACTTAAAGCTAAAGGAAAATTCACACGAGCAAATTAATTGACAAATTTGATGAAAATTTTGCTAAATTGGCCAAATTGTCGAACTTCTCGGCCATATTTGATCACATTATTAGTGAATGGAACTATAGTTTATGTTTAAAGTCCAGCAAAATGTGCTATCACCACTATTTAGCGAAATTTTCCTAAGAATTTCCTAAAAATTTGTCAATTTATTTGGCTGTGTGAACTTAGCATACAACTGTGGTTTCATTTAGCAATAATTTGATCATAATTGGGCAATTGATTTGTTTTTGTAACCTTAAGCTGTTTATTTGGGACTGGGCATTAAGCATTGTTTGTTAATTTTTATAGCTGCAGTAAATCTATTGATACTAAATTCCTCTTAATTTTGTTAAACCAGTTTTGAGTCCTAGGAATTTTGTAAGTTTGCCTAATAATTTGAATTTGTGCGCCTTACTTTAGGGTTGATGTTTACTATTTATCGAGACCTGCCTATCGCTTTTTAACCGTTAACCTCCCCTTATTCTGTTAAGCGTGTGAGCAGCTATGTTAACTTTTCGACTGTTGACTCGAATACTGGTTTTTAGACTGTTAAGGGTTGAGTACGTGAAAAATAGAAAAATGAGAGGAAAATTTTATACCTTCTTCTAAAATTAAGCTTTTGTTAAGCAATTTGTCCATAATTCCTTCTTTAAAATAACTAAAAGTTTTCAATCTTTATTGAACTAGTTCAAACTCCCCATCGAAAATTCAAATCGAGCGCCTTTTGCACCAGCTGAGAATTGACCAACGCAAGCAATCTGCCTATCTCCCTCTCTCTAAGTGTTTCCTTCCAAGTCAACAGTTTCAGACGAAATCAACGACCACCTAACATCTAGACTGGGCATACACGTTCAGTGGCTCTTCTCTGTTAGCTGGGTTGTAACAGCGCTCGTGTTCGATGTTCGAATTTCGAGCCTGTTTAATGCGCCGTCCTGCTCTGACTCAGGGCGGATTTTTTGTGGCTTAAGCTAGGTACTCAGACACTCGAAAATTTCTGCTTGTGCCGAACGCACGAAACCCAGTCTCTTGGATAGTTGGCCCATCGATAGCGTGTGTGGATTGAGAGAACAGCTGATAAATAAAAAATAATGTATTCGTGTAACTATTGCAAAAAAAACTTATCAAAAAATTTGCAATTCAGTGTCACCAGGCTCTTTACATTCAAATGTTCGAGAGTGCATTAGCAAAAGTTTGCAATAGAAAAAGGCATTTGACCCGGAACATGGGCACCCATGTGGCATAAACTCCTGCCACCGTCATGCTTAGCCGCATCCGTAATCCTAGCGGATGTATTAGGCATTCAAACAGAAAAGCCATTTGACCAGGCACTTGGGTAGCCTATGTGGCACCAACTGCGGCCTTCATATCATTCGTATTCTTAGCCGCTCCTACATCAGTTATCGTAGCGATTCGACAGGTATACGATTTGATAGCCACTTAAGTAAAAAAAAAAACCAGAAAAAAACCCTGCTTGGGCGATGGAAGTCTTTAAATGTTGCACACTATTCCCGGATAGCCGACAAAAGTCGCGGATATCCCACAAAATCAGAGATAAATTAAATGGAGTTTGGTGTACCCATGTCCAATCGGAAATTTATGATGCTACCTTGGACTATATGGCATTAAATCAAGGCTTTGGCTTAAAATCGCATACTTTTGATATGCGAAAACCAAACTGAGGCAGAAGAATTCGAGCTAGAGCTGGTTGAGCGTGAAGTGGCCTGCCTCTTCTGCCTCCACTGGATTGTAGATTTTGGTTTCTAAGGTCGGTTTCTCAGAAGCAGCAGCGAGAACAACCATCCCGAGCTGCACCAAAGAAACTGAAAAGGAACATAAAAAAGTCCTTTCTTTGACCGGTCTGTAATATGAAATTCATCGAAAGTCAGATAATCTAAGTTCAGATGATAATTCAATTGAGCTATGCAGAAGCAACAAACAGATGAATACGATTTGATGTCGCATACAAAGGGATTGAAAGGGAGAAACCGCCTTTTGCAGGACTCGCATTGAAAGGTGGAGCCGATTTGCCCAATGAATCAAATCAGCTGATCCCGGTATCGCAATTGATGCGCATCATGCTCGGACGCTTGAAAATATTTTCTTTTTTTTTTTTTCAGAAGGGATGAGCACAACTAGATGAGTATCGCCCATGACTTTAATCGCAGAAATAACCTGGTCTATACTCAACTCTAGAGAAATGTAGATATCCCATAGGCGTTAGAAATTTTTGCAAAAAGTTCATCATCGGGGGTGCCACAAAAATCTCTAGAGATTTGGCCGACGGTTGGTTTGCAAATCTCTCGAAAAATTCGTTGGTGCCACAGAACTTCTAGAGATTTCATTTTTTAATTAGAAAATCTAGTTGGAGCACCAGATGTTCCAATTGATGTTCCATCTCTAAAAACAGGGCTGAATCTCTCGCCAAAAAAATTTTTTTCTTTTTAGATGTGGGTTAACTATTTTATTGTGTTAAATGTTTTATGATGCATTTTTAAATAATAATTCAATTTTAAGTCGCATTCTCCACCAATATAATGCAAAATTTAAAAATTTGTTGGCGCCAAACATGAGTTATTAGTTTCCATCCCTTAATCCGCTAGCTATCATGTAGAGGCCGCCACTTCGACAAAAGGCGCTAGTGAGAAAAGAGCTTTGCAAAATCTCCTAACAAAACATTAGAGGTTTGAAACCAACCAAAAGAAATTTCTGTGGCACCTAAGAATTGGAATTCGGTTGGAATTTGGTTGGAAGAGGTTTCTGTGGCACCCCCGCATAATTTTATATTCAATCAAGCAATTATATATAATGAGCCACTATTTTACACAATTTTCCACCACCAACTTTTGTTAAAGTCCAGAAATAGCGGGGGGAAAATTGCTTAATTGGCAACGCCGACAGCTAGGTTTTAAATCAGGGTTACCCAAGAAGATAGGTCGGAAAATGTGTAAGGTCTCTCTCAAACACTCGGCCCCAGAAGCCAACGACTAGGGAATATCTAGACTGAGCGTTTGCTCGGTCGCTTCGTTTTTGACGTCGCCGCCTGTGGCGGGCGCATTTGAATTTTCGAACTGAGTTCGAACTTGATTGAGGGGTTGCGACTTGCGTGTGTTAGAGGAGAGCGGGTATAGGAGGATTAAATTGCAAATTGTTTTGTATGGCGGGGTTTTAGTTAGGCGAATTTGTTGTTTAATTTAATGTTTTGGGGCTTGCAAATGATTGTTATTGGTGGCAATGTAACATTGCTAGGCCTATTGGTCGTTTAAAGTGGCCAAGAGGGTCAATAACTGGTAAAAAAAAAGCGACTTTTTTTGTTTGTTGTTTTAATGGGTTGGGCTATTTATTTAATGTATGGCACAATGCAGATTATTGCATTAATTTGTTGATTAAAATGGCTTGGCAAAAGTGTGCAAGCACGGAACCACCCAAAATAAACAAATATTTATGCTCTGTATATTCTGTAACCCACAGCGAACCAGCGTACATGGGTTCTTCCCAAGTAACCCTGCGGTAACGAGCGCCGAACCAGTGTACGAAAAAACAGTGAAATGCAAAGCACAAAGCGTATGCGAAATTTTGGTTCTTTCTTTCGTCCACGCATAATTCGTTAAATAACAAAAACAATTGAAGTGCAAGCATCGTTATTTTGTCTTTTTAGTTTGCACGTTCTCTGTATGGCTAGAACATTCATTGCTTTTCCCGGGAATTCTGAAATAAAGTGTTAAACAAACAATTCCAGAAGTGATTAAAAAAAAAAATAAAATTATTTACAAGCTAAGACAAGCACTTAATTGAACTTTTAAATAAAAAATGTATAGAAACCGATGTATTAGAAGGCTCAAAAGAGAACTTAAACAAGTATACATACAAATTAAATCGTGTAGCGGCAAACGAAATGGTGTCTGAAAGTAAAAATTTATTTTGTGAACGCATTAACAGTGAAATAGAAGATGTAAAGGATATAGTTATTAACAATATTTACAGTGAAAACAATTTAGAAACGGAAAAGCAAAATAGATTGAATGAAGACTTAAAAAAATTGGTTTTTAAGGCATAGGCCAACTCGTGAATGCGCTATGGACTTAGTAAATTTTTCAAAAACAAAAAATATTTGGATGCCGCGACGCGCCGTTTCGTTTTACAACGTTTAAATTATTTCAAATAACATAAATACTAATTTAAAACTGATATATTTTATTTCCCAATTTTTTCTTGTTTTCAGATGCAACAAATTTGGTCGAGGGCACTTGGTCAACTGAGGACCAAAATACGCAAAATTTTGCTAAAAAAGAAGCTGCATTTAAAAATAACAACATCAGAAAGAGAGAGAAAAAACAACAACAATTTACAATAAAAAATCCCACAAATGAATACAAAATTTAATTTTAAATTAAAGCTGTTTTATTTATTTACTTCTCAGTACCCTATCATAGGCAGCTATGTAACTTTCCATATTATGGGTACCTACATAAGTGCCCCCCATCATGGGCACCATGTAAACTACCCATATTATGGGTACCTACGTAAGTACCCTTTTTAGCCACCCTATCATGGGGCACCCATTTATAAGTAAAATATGTGGCGATTGACCCATATTTGCGAACATACAAAATACGAAAGAAGAAACGCATTGCATAGGGTTGGTAAAGTAAGTAAGCCTATGTAAGTACTTTTTCACCAGCCACGAACACCCCTAATATGGGGACCCATTTCACTAGCTCTACGGTCAACGATGTCGAGGCGATTTAGCCATATGCCATAACAGATTTGAGATGGTAAGATATAACGCTTTGCATAGGCTGGCAGATCAAGTTTATTTTCAATTTTGGCCACGACAAATCTCGCCCCCCCCCAATTTTGAAAACGTCATATCTCCCACAGTTGTATAATGGTTAGTAACTGCTAGAGATAGTTAGTCATTAGCAATATGTATCGATTTGCCGAACAAATGACATCACAAACATCGGATGAGCGGTTCTCAAGTTATGAGCACATAAGTAAATCACACCCGCCACCGCCATCTCACCCTTTCACAACCAACGCCGTACAATGTTAGAAAGAGAGAGAGAGAGAAGCTTAGAGATGAACGCAGCAGCAGCAGTGCATTCAGCTCCTTCTCCAGGCAGAGTATGTTATAGTCGGGTTTAACCGACTTTATTACTTCTGTTTTTCCTGCTTTTCTAAAGGCTACTCTTACCTGCCTTGGTTGAGCTGCAGCCGCGTAGCAAGAAAAGATCAGAAGTTTTGCGAAGATTGGTGAGAGGGAGACAGAGACCAAACCCGAAATATCTCTCGGTCGCCGAAATGACATGCGCAAATAGCTTACTTTAACAATTGCTTTTGTAAATGTCGTAGGTTGCCATACGACAACGCTTGCAAAGCAATCTAACTTTAGCTTGGTTTGCATAACGTTTGCTAAATTGCTGACTGGAAGACTACAGCCGTTTTACATGCAAGTTAGTGTTCACTGATTTACACAACCATAAGTTCGGCTTTCGTTTGCATAATAATACGACCGACTTCGGCTCCTGGTAGCTATGGCTGACCGCCTCTGTCCTACTTTTAAATGGTTTACCAGGAAAGGCCTTCCCCTACGTTCAAAGCGTAGAAGTGTTAATATGGTCGCAATGAATAATCATTGGCCGATGTAAAGAATTGGGACTCTCCCTTCACAGTACTAACATTTTGCTTCAAAAAATTTGCCGGATATTCCTTTCGTGGATCGTAAATGCATGTAACAAATGAAATTCTGGCAAACTTGCTGGACAAAAAGCTACTTCGCTTGTCTGATAGAAGGCCAATTTGACAAATACTCCAAAAGGATTACTCTTTTGCATTTTCAAACTGGGCAATAATTTGTTCAAACGCTTTTGGCTGTATTCATTTTTGACAACTCACACAATAAATGTCTGCATAATAGTGGTTTGCCTGAAAGTGATTTGCATTGGATTTGCTTTTGTTTAGATTTCGTGAAGCATCTGTTCACTGCTGCTCCATACAAAATGTGCAGTGTGCCCAGAAATAGTAAGCAAAGTAGGGTCATACTAAATGATTTTGATTTGATTTCGCCTTAGTGTGACCATTCTCTTCGAAGAAATATTGGTAGCGCGTAAAAAATTGTTTAAATTTTGCTGCGATTTATTTAAGAAGAATGTTAAAAGTTATTTTGCATTTATATTTATTTATTAAAAAAAACCGTAAATAATGATTATTTTTAAATTTTTTTTATCCAAAAACTTCTAACTTTTTGCATCAAAAATCGTATTCCTGTATATTTAAAAATGATTATACTTCGATAATCTAATCATATCCGCAATATATATACAAGCCGAGTCGATAAAGCTATGTCAGTCTGTCCGTCCGTGTGAACAAACTGATCTTGAGATGGTAAGTGTTTTAGGTTTGCCAAATATGGGACACAAACTATTTTTGCTTGCAGGCAGAAGTAATTAAACGAGATTTTCCGAGAACCGTACAAAACTTACTAACAAAATGTATGTACCTGTACCGAGGGCATTACGATAATTTCCAACAGCTGGTTCCATCAGAGAATGACTCGTTCCTTTGCTCATTCTGGGCTGAGCATTTAATTAATTGTCTTGCCACACACTCCACTCCACGAGTGGAGGAGCCGGAATGCCACAACACACTGAAAGTCGCTGCCTGGCCGATGCCAGGGCATTAACTTTGGCGTTGATGATGAGCCAAGATGCTTGCAAGTGCTTTCTCAGTTGGCCACTGCAGTGCGACTGCAGTTGTTGGTAAGCCGTAAAAAGGACAACGCTTTGATTGCCCAGGAGGAGATAAAGAGGAGCCAGAGTGGGCGGAGAGAAGGAGAGGGGAAGGACAACGCCAGACGTTGTTAATGTCTGGTCATGAGTTAAACACTTCAATGAAACGAGTGAACACGAGAGTGTGTGCGTCGGTGTGTTGGCCAGGACTATAAAGCAATTGTCTGTCGCTTAGTCCTTCTACATATATGCAATTACATGCCACATAAGCCACGTTCTGAACGGCGCGAACATTGTCGAAATTTTCAAGTGTCTGCCAGATGCTAATAAAAAGAATTTAAACCAATTTACGATGCGAAGGAGGAGATTCGAGCTGATAAATATGTAAAAAGTACCAAGAGTTCACAATTTAATTTACTTTTTCTGCACATGAAGCCACCCGTACATATTTGCCTTGCTTGAACCTTTGACAAATGATATGTGATTAAGCTACAATTGCCTTTTTCTTGGTTCTCCTTTGGCTTTAACCTATTTTGCCTTCTTCCTCATTCCAACTGCTGGCAATGCAATGCAATCAATTTGAGCAGCAACAAATTTTTTTGTCATTTGTTAAATTGGAAATTGCTAGCTGCAGGTCATCATCGTCGTCCTCATCATGCCAGTTGGCTTGAACACAAAGAAAGAGAGAGAGAACAAATTCCTTTGGACATTTTCAAAATGCTCTTTGTCCTGGCTGGGCCTACGAAATTCGTATTTGTCCTGTGCACGTTATTTGTTCGACTTTTGTGAAGCCTTTGGCTAAACTCGATTGTTGTTGATTTTTAATTGTGCCGCCTTTGAAATAATTTATTACCAACTGGCCGCAGACGAACAGCAAGTGCAGCCTTTAGTTCATTTTGTATGCATTCACAATTAAAATATGTTTTAAGCAAAAGCCGTTAGCATCTTTGTTTATTTCATTGTTGTCTTTTGCCTGCCAAAGACATGAGCATGTGGAACTTTCCTCAACCAATAGCCAAAGGGAAGCTCTTAACTGGAAAATGCTCGAAAATGAGATGTCTGAATTCATTACGAAAAACTATGAGATGCGACAAAGAAACAAATTTCCAACAGCTAATTTCAAAGAGAGGAGAAAAAGTCGAAAGCCTATTAATTATATATTTTAAGGAGCATTTTTCCCGTAAGCTTAGTGCAGCATTCGATGGAGATGAGTTGCATTTTTCTTCAAAGAAAGCAGAAACTTTCAAGCAAATTGGTTTTTTTTGCACAAAAGTTGACATGTTCGGAGCACACTATCTTGTTTACACTTCAGCAAAACGACACATACTAAAAAAGAAAGCCCTCTAATGTGGCTTCAAAATAGAGTTGGCTTCGACATTATCCAATTCGATTTTGTACTAGTGAGGCCTCTTAGTCACATCCACAACAGCGGATAACCCCCCTTCTGTTTTGATACGAACCGGCCGATTAGCAATCTATAGACTATTTTAGAGATTTTTGATCATTAAATCCATCGACGAATGCTCTATAGCCATTCCTGATTTTCAGTCCGTCTTCCGTGTAAGCCATGCAACTACCGTAGTATCAAGTAGTTATTAATCTTCCAACCCAGAGACGAAATGATGGCCAAGTATCACTTTGACAGGAATTTCACTGTTCACCAAAGTAATAAGAGATCGATCTCACTGGAAGAAACATATAAAATGCAACCACACACAATTATGTGGTATACAGACGGGTCCCTGACGCCCCAAGGAACCGGACTTGGGGTAGCAGGACCAGGAACGAAAATATCTGAACCAATGGGAGAATTCACAAGCATATTTCAAGCTGAAGTATGTGCCATCTCCCGTTGCGCAGACCGTAATATGGGAAAGAACTACCATAATAGAGAAATAGCCTCCTCTCCGATAGCCAAGCAGCGCTTAAAGCGCTCAGCAGTAATAAGTTCACCTCTAAGCTAGTCTTAGAGACAAACAACAAACTGGACCAACTAGGCAGCAGGAACAACCTGACCCTACGATGGATACCGGGACACAACAACATCCCCAGAAACGAATTTTCCGATAAACTGGCACGCAAGGGTGCAGCCACGGCAATGGTAGGGCCAGAGCCCTATTGCGGTATAGGCCAACACACAATAAAACGACTCCTAAGAAAGGAAGAGAATACGCTTAGAACAGCCTCCTGGGTAAACACCAGGGAATGAGACAAGCTAAAGCACAAATAGTGAACCATGACCTCAAAGGTTCCAAAAGTTAATCTAGTTAATTTTTTATCAGAGCTATTCTTTTTCTTTTCGAAACTGCGGAAGAATCTTGCTTCTTAAAACGTACTGTGTTATATGGCCACTTGTGGCTTAGATTACTTTGAGTTCAAATAATCTGTCTTTGTAAATCACTAAACTCGGATATTGCGCCTATGAGTGAAGCTCCGTAATTGCCAATATCTTTTTGATAATATGTTTACGATAGCAATTTATTAATAATTGTGTTTCATTTGACATTAGACCATTTCTATTGGTGGATAGTTTAATAAATTAAATTCGACCTCTTCTAATCTATAAAAAATGGAGGAAAAACCTTACAAAGAATACAGATATTAGCCAAAGCCTACGGTGAACAAGTTAGAAACCGTCTTGCTCTTATACTTCTTTTAAGATGGGTTCGAACCTCCGGAACAAACTTTCTACATAATTTTAGAGGTTTACAACCTTAGACTTAACCACTGCAAAATGTGTATGCAGTGTTTACTCTACTCATGGCATATGCGTGCTTCGCGTACGCTGCCACTATAGTGTATTCTGTCCTTTGCTCTCTGTATTTGCCGCAATTTAACGGCGTTTGCTGTTGCTTCTTCTTGAAATGCAAAAGAGAGCGAGAGCAAGAAAAGTTATAAATACCCATTGATTGCTAATGTACCACCCGAGGATGAAAACAAAATGCGGCTTAGGGTAAAGCAGAATCAACCACTTTGACAGACGAGCACACAAAGACAAACACAGTCGCAAAATTACTAATACGACAACGAGTGTGTATTTCATTTGACTTCAAATTTTGGTTGTCCGACGAAACCGCATACGCTTGAACAGCGAGTAAATTTGTCAAGAATCGAAACGCGAATAAAAATTGTTCATTCCTCTCTTCCATCCACTGTCAAGATCACAGCGCAACTTTTCATGTTACCGGCGCCAAGCTGTTGCTCGTTGTTAAGATGACGGCGTACCAGAAACATTTTTCTCTTACACATAGAGAAACAACACCAATATGTATATCTCATTAAAGAACTTGATTTCTAGCTTTGCTTTGTGAATTGGCGCATTATCATACAGGCCTGTTCCGGTGTTCACTTTCACTTAATTTGCTCGAATTCGATTTGGTTACCTGTTCCTATTTTCTACACCGACACCGCATTAAACACATGGCTGGATAGAAAAAAAAGGTATTTAAAAATGAAAAAAACAATGTTGGAAAAATAATGTATATAGTTTAGGTTCGGATGGATTGGAAGGCCACGATCCGCAAAAAAGCTTGCACACAATCGCAAGGAGGGTTATGCAACAGGGATGTAACACCTGCAAAGGAATCTGTCGCTGCTTTATGTGGGTTATATCAAATGGTCAATGGTGTAATTTTTGAATACGTGAGAGCGGAGCAACGCCGGCCCAGTGAAACCTCAAAACACGCTCATCATACCGTTGAAGACGACGTGACATTTTTCAACCCTCCTTACCAAACCGACGCCGGGAAACTGCACCAAAGGGACTGGACAATCTGTGCAACAACCAAAATATGTTGCTAGAGCAAGTCAAAAATATTGAAGAGCAAAACAAGATATTGAGCGAAGCAAACAATCTAACATCGCAAACTTAAATTGAAGGAAAAAAGCTAAATGCTCTTCTTGAGAGGACAAAATTAATTGATTAAGTACAAAAATCGAATTAGCCAGTAAAGGCCCTACAGTAAAAGTTCCTTAAAAGCCAAAGAACGCAAAGGAACTAAATTTTATGATTATTATTATCCTTTATTATTATCCCTTATTGAAGCACCATATTGATTATCTTCTTCAAAACTATCTGTATCATCAATTACTAGATCATAACCATCAGCAATTTCATCTGGCATTGGTGTGTTCCCCCTGCGACAAATATTATGCAACGTGCTTCTACCAATGTTTACGTCATGATCTTTGGCGACTCCTAGTTGATATGACCCAGTGGCCAAAAATCTCAGCACACCCGCTAATTGAGTTGACTTCGGGATTGAAGAATGATTAGACTCCGGTCCAATTCGACTCAGAAGCATTGAAAAGGTCCGCTTATCAACTCTATATGATTGAATAAATCTAAAAATGATGTGGCTTATGATATAAGGGGTTAAATAGATTAAAAAATGCAGCTCTTTCTTACTGATGTTCACAAAAATCCATTATGCACGTAGAAGCTGCAGTTGCCGGTTTTTTCGAAGAGCATACATTTTTTGACATTACAACAGCATTTTGTTTTAGTCTGAATCAACTCCTTGATTTTAACACTTGGAAATGAAACATTCGAATTGCAAATCGAATGAAAATCGTTCGAATACCAGAACAGCTAAAATAATATCGTTCGATTTTGTTTTCATTTGAAATCGAAGATTTATGTGAAAACCGGAACAGGCCTGATAATGAAAGGTCCAATCATCTCCAAATAACTGACCGCCAAACTCCAGCAACTTGTCCTCCAACAACTCCACATACATTTGGGCATTCATTTATGTCAATATGGCACACATTGGACTCCTTGCTTTTGTAGCTAAATGCAGTTCATTCCATTATCGTCCCACCTTATACAAACGTGTGTCGTTTCTGTTTCTTGCCACTGTCAGTACCGTTCACATTTAACTTTTTATCATCACTAAAAATTACATTACTCCATTTCTCGTCCCCTGTCATCCTAGATAATGTCGAGTCCCTATTGAGCCTTAAACTGTTCACTGCTCATTCAATCCACGACTGTTAGTCGGGGGATTTGACATTTGCATTAAATGTCAATACCGGTTTTCCTTCTACGGCGATTTTTAAGGAATTGCAATTGTATTTTTATGACGATATTCAGCCTCTTCGCGACTTCAATATTTGTGGAACCGCTTTCATGCAGTCCAATGATCAAACCATTTTCATGCTCTGCAAGGCTCGCTCCACGAGGCATTTTCCACACCCGAATACACAAAAGTATATTCTGATGTTCAATTAAATAGATTAAATCCAGCAGTAGCAGAGTATGAATTGCAGAAGGCACGTATAATTTTTATAATTTAATGCCAGATTTTCAACGAATATCAAAAGAATAAGAAAATGAACGTTTTATCTACATGATAAGAGATGGACAAAACAGACTGCGTTGTCAGAAATGTTAATGTTTTCAAAACGGAAAGAAAGCAAAAATATTTTTGGCACATTTAATTCTTTTTACAGAGTTAGCATAAGTAGTTTTCAAATTAAAAAAAACTCATACAAAATTTGGTTTATTTCCGTTCCATACAAAACTGTTCTGCGGTAGCGAAGTCGACACACCGACAGTATACGAGCTCATACTGCGCTCTTTCGCAACAACAACGCAGTGTGATGCTAAACACACGCAACGAAAAAAAAGAGCTAAATAAAGCCCCATAATAAATCTCTTAAAGTTTTTCCTATCGCTTCAAGTACACTACATAAAATCTTTACCAAAAATGTACTTAAAATCTGTTGCAATTTGTGTTGTAAAACTGAAACATTTATTTCGCCCCCACAAGGTCAGGCCCTGGCCCACTGTGGCGGCGCGCATAAAAAGCAAATCGTCTGCCTATCGCGAGCATTTTGCCGGCAGCATCCTACTTCTCCACCTCCCCACACTTAAACTACTCTCACACATTGACTTTTGCACATATGAGAGAGATGATGCTGCTGCTGCTGTTTCCCTTGCGGGGCTGCTGCTCGCTGCTCATCAAATTGCATGCGACAAAACTGTTGTGTGCGCTGCTCATTTGAATTTTTACTGTTGCTGTAAATATTTTATTATCGCTTGTTTCCGTTTAGGAACCAAAATGGGGAAAATATATACACACACACACACATACACACATGTATACATATGTTACATACATATTTAAAATTCTTTTTGTCGCCATATTCATTTCGAAATTATGTACTTGGGGCTTGTTGTTTCCACACGACACAACACAACGCGCTCTGTCGCCCTCGGCCCTAGGCAATTTATGTTGCCTACTGTCCATGCTCTTGTATTCTCTTCTTCGTTTCCATTTTGTTTTTGCTGGAGAGAGATTGACCCTGTAATTTTTTTGGGGGGGAAATGGAGGAAGTGTACATATGTAGTGTAGGGCTCGACTTGTGACATATCCTGTACAAAATTAGCACATTTTTCCCATGTATTTTTAGGTTTCTGTGGTTTGATTTTCTTTTTCTTGACTGCGCCGTCATCTGTGGGCGTCTGTTACAATTTGTAAATTATATTTAAACACGGACTGGCTGATCATTGACTGACTGACGGGCATGTGGTCGTTGGATTTGGATATGGAATCGGCTGTCTGTGTTTGTTACCAAGTGGGCGTGCAGTGACCCAATTTTGCTAATAGATTGCATTTTGCCACACACACACACACATGCATTTGCCTGGGACTATTTGAAGCATTGAACATGTAAGTCTATTCTGTACAAATTTTCTTAAATTTTTAGGCTAACTTTAAGTGCAAAATGTTTTTGATTCAAGAACATTTGTTCTCATTTGAATAGTCGTTTCTCTATTTTAGAATGCTTCGTACTTAATTAAAGTACATCCAAGAACAAAACTGACTTGAAATTGCAAGTACAAAACGGTATAAATTCTATCCCGATCGATCTAGAGCTCTGCCGGTCGTTTTTACTGAGTGTATGTAAAACTAATTTTTCCATTCTAAAGCATACTTGATCTGCGTACGGAATACACCTAGTTGCGTTTATCCTATAGTCACTGAAAAGATTTCCAGCCTTTTCATTAGTATTATAGTATAATAAGTGCGTTCCGGTATAGCACAATATTATTGTATTATAAACTTACATAACTCAGGGAAACCGTATGGCTTTTAATGTTTATCAACCCACAAAACACATCATTCAAATCTCAGCTCTAAAAGCCACATGCAAGATTTGATAGTTATGTACATGCTTAAATGCGATTACATTAATCATAAACTTCTCCTCCTCTTCCTTTATGCACATGCAGAAAGAATAACTACATCCATACATACATACATATCAGTGGTAGTTTTCTATTTCATTATCTGCTTGTCGGCGGATGACCCCGACTGCCACGCAGGTTATTCCACGCTGACCACAGCAAGCAAAGCTGATAAGCGGCTTTACGTACGCTGCACAAAACGTTGCCAGAGAATAACTCTTGTATGGCCTGCAAAATTCATATGAAAATTTTATTTGTCAAAAAGGTTTCCACTTTGATGAATTGTCATCATACTTTGGCAATGCTAAATAAATTGTGGATTAATCCTTTAAGTAGATCTTTACCCAAAAATCGGTAGTTTTGCACATCATCTCACATTCGCATGAAAAAACTTTTCGTTTACTTGTCCAATGCTAAAAACTCGAGTGCCATTTGTTTTCATATTGTCCCACAAGCCCCCAACCACTCAGTGCATACATACATACTCCACTCAAATACCATTTCCCAGACAAACATTTTTGTAAAAATGCAATTTCAAGTGAAGGTGAAATTTATTAAAGGCGATGAAGGAGCAGAGCTGCCACCAGGTATGGCAAAACCGTAAGAACTTTAGCAGATTGTTTCTACAAGTAATAACTAAAATAGTGGAAGCAAACAAAATCGAATACCATTCTTTATAGAAAGACAGGGGAGGAAAACACAGTTAAATGAAATCCACTTTTGTAAACCATTCAGGGTAAAGTTTTGTTTTGAACCTTGGTTCAAAGCTTCAAACTGTTAGCCAATTGAATACTTAGTCGAGCTTTGAAAAGGGATGAACGGACAAATTTCTCACATTGATGTCTACGCCTATTGTTTTTATTTTGTATTATTGTACTTATTCTACGATCGCCAAAAGTGTCTGCACTCCAATATAACGAAATATTGTTAACTCTACCTTCTTATTGTTTACCTGACCGAACCTTAAAATTGGTTCTATAGTGATTTTGGATTGGGAAGCTAATAATTAGAAAGGTAGAATATGTGTTCTGTATCAAGAGTCCAAAACAAACTCAAGCCGGAAAGTGTTGCTGTTCAGAAGAAAGTTTTCAGTTTTAAGGGTAGTTTCTACCTTTGGGGCATCTTATCAAATGCCTCGCAAAAAATTTTCCCTTTTTCTAGTAATGGTTTAATTTGATGTCGAACTGAAATTTTTAAATTTTTTTTTTGTTTTTATACCCTGTGCCCATTAAAAATGGGAAAAAGGGGATCATGAAGTTATGCAAATGTATGTAACAGCCAGAAGGAAGCACCTCCGACCCCATAAAGTATATATATTCTTGATCAGCATCAACAGCAGAGTTGATTTAGACATGTCCGTCTGTCCGTCTGTCTGTCTGTATGAACGCGTCGATCTCAGAGACTGTAGCAGATAGAGCCACAATTTTTGGCATGTATGTAGGTGTATACTGTACCCACATCGAGTTTGTTTCACATTTGAAAAATTCCTCCCCCTCCATCTTTTAACTGCGAAAAACTGTCTTTCTCTCTGTATAGACGCGTGGATCTCACAGACTTTAAGAGGCACTCGACCGCAACACTCTTACTTGTTTTTTCCTAATTTGTGCAGCACTTCGAAGTGAAAAACGCCATTTTAGCTAAAAAAAATCGCGGTTAATTTGTTATTAACAAATAGAAAAAGATGAAAAAAAAACTCTTCCTGATTACCTCGAGAAATACATCACCTTTAAAATGCATATCAATTTTTTCTTTCCGATAATCCGGTAACGAGTTATAATGTACACGATCTTTAAAAAATACGTTTTCGGGAAAATCAATATAAAGTTTTTCATACGTAAAAATTCGAACTAAACCATCAATAAAAATTCATTAAACAACAATTTTAAATTTGTACATAACATTCTCGACATATTGTTCATTCAGAAAGAAATAAAAAAAATTAATTTTAAAACCCTATCCCCCCCCCCCCCTCCTTAATTGACTTGTATGTTTTACAATGCATTTTTATAATATAATCAAAATTTATATGCATTCATATCCTATTCTCCAAAAATACAATGAGAAATTTAAAACGAGAAAGGCAAAGCTAACTTCGTCTGTACCGAAGTTTTGATACACTTGAAATAGCTTGTCACAACGGTTAGCGACTTCGACCAAACTTCGCCAAATCAGCTTAAAAACATTCAATATTACTAATGACCGTGTTTGAGAACGATAATATTGAGAACAAACCAGTTTTTCTCACTAAACCCCATTTTTCGAACGAACATTTGTATGGCAGCTACAAGAAGTAGTCATCCGATCCGGTCGGTTCCGACATATTAGCAGCGTGCAGTAAAAAGAAGACTCAAAGTTTCTGCTCGATAGCTCCAAAACTGAGGGACTAGTTCGCGTAGAAACAGACAGACGGACGGACAAAACTTAATCGACTCAGCTCGTCATGCTGATCAAGAATATATATACTTTATGTGGTCGGAGATGATTCCTTCTATGCGTTTCAAACTTCTGGGCAAAATTATAATACACTTTTCAAGTGTATAAAAATGTGTTGGCACCACTCATGAAGTAAAAATTGTAAGCCCTTAGTCAGTTGGCTGCAACATAGATGGCGACACTATTGGTAGATCGCGCAACCTAAGGTGTTTGCTTTTGGCAATTGGAGGAGCCGTGGAAATCTCTTCCAACCAAATTGTTTTCAAATCTCTCGTGTTTTGTTGATAAGCAAAATTAGTTCTGAATATGTAAACAACGTTATTTTTTTGGATAAGTTTCATCATACAGGATATGCAACAATTCATTTTT
This sequence comes from Lordiphosa stackelbergi, assembly GCA_018904235.1. Taxonomy (NCBI): domain Eukaryota; kingdom Metazoa; phylum Arthropoda; class Insecta; order Diptera; family Drosophilidae; genus Lordiphosa; species Lordiphosa stackelbergi. The sequence goes on from JAEIFU010000134.1 coordinate 207,368, forward strand.
AATATTTTGCTTACAGTTAAGAAAGATTTTTTTTTAAAACAAGTGCTATCACGTCCAACGAACAGTCTAATCAAATGTGACACCTTCTCTAAAGATATTGTATGTACATCTTGAATATCTGTAGCAAACGTCATCTGACTTGCACTCCACTTACTCTGCTTTATGAGAACTTGCGCTAACATAAATTTCCAAGTAAATGCAATTACGTTTGTTGCAACAACCTGCAGTCTACTTGCAACAGACGGTGTCCGTGGAACATGGGGTTGCGCGTGGAGCAAATGTCGTCAATTGTCAAGTCGTGAGTTCCTGGCATGCAAATCTAATAGAAAAGTAGACGTAAGACGACAAAGTTCCATATGCAAAAGAACACATCTAGTTGTTGAATCAAGCGCATTCACCTAAACTGAAGTTGAGTAAATGAACCCGAGGGAAAAAAACGGAAGCACGCACTTATTGCATAAAGGTAAAGTTGTTTGCTTAACGCAGGCAAAAAAAATAACGTAAAATTGCTACCAATATATTCATCCTTAATGGCCCAACAATGGATTCATCTAATAGTTTTTTGGCACACACAATTCTTCTTGTTTTTCGGTTCCCCCTCTAAAGTTTGGTATAGGCTGCTGCTTGTTATTTTTAGCCCGGCTTTTCCTACTGTTTTTCTTTCTCTGGACCCAAAATGGCACTGCTGCAAATGGGGCGCCATGGCGATGCCAACTCCCGCCCTTCCAGTGTTCAAAGTGTGGGCAATGCATTTTTTCATGTTCAATAAAGACAAAAGAGCAGGCGGACAGGACGTAGGTGATGCAGAGCCAGAGCCCTGGAATTCGTTCGTGCGCTGGGTGAGAAATTGGAAAATTGAAAATGATGTGTATCACTTGAAAAATGGCTAATAAACGAGATTAAAATTGCCAGAGGTGTGATTTTTCAGTTGAAAGGCAGTGGAATTTGTAAGTTATGATACGAAAGGGCGGGATGGAATGAGAAGTTATCAAACTGCTGTCAAAAGGCAATAAAAAACATCTGAAAACGTGTAAGTTTAATCGATTTGTTTTCGTGAAGGCATAATTCATGATCGCCATAATGTAATGCATTTATATTAGTTATTCGGGTTCAAATTACACATAAAAGCATCTACAGTCTGGACACAGTCTGCTAATGAAATATTCTTTGAACCAGTTTAAAATTACAAAATAATTTTTAATTCAAACTGAAAAAATCCTAGCATAATTTACCTTTTGCTTTCCTGTCAACCCCTGTTTAGCATCCTCTGTATTTCAACATTTTTCTAAAAGAGAAATACAAATCGTAATCTTCTGTTTTTTTCGCTGCTGGGCTAGCTTAACACGAATACCGCTTCAACTTCTAAACCTTTGTATTAAATGCTAAGCCTATGCTAGTTATATTCATTTAAGTGGGATTGGAGAGCAACACGTGCATAAAGTCTACTTAGTTGGACAACCGTAAAAAGTCAGCTTAAGCAGAATTCGGTCGGCTGCGGTCAAAGAGAAAACTAGTCCAGGTCTCTTTCCTTCCTTTGCCCCTTACACAATTGGTCATATTTTTTTTAATTACATTGCCATGAAAATTAAACGAACTAAAAGTGCGGCGACGACAGCGACTTAAAACTAAGTAGCCTAACGACAGGAGCAAGGACAACAAATACAGGAAAGCAGACAAGCCGGCAGCCATTTTAAGCCACATAAAACCAACAAACAGCCGAGCAAAGTCAGCCAGACAAACTGCCAAAGACCTCCCACTCCCTAGAGGAGAGTCACAAAAAGGGAGCGCTCTATTTACCGCTAAATGCCTGGCAACACCTTGGAGCCAAGAGAGCAGGAGCAAGAGCAGTTGCAGAAGCTGAAAGTTTTGGGTTGCGGTGGGCGTGCATTTGCCTGCAAGTCACCAAATGGTAGCTGAAGCTTTTTTTCTACTTCTCAAATATATTTGCATAATAGTTTTGCTTTTTTACTCGGGTATTTCCCACAAATGTGTGAAAAGAGCTGGCATCAAAATCTAAGTGAGCATTGCCAAATTATGCAAATGAATCTACCAAAGCAGGGACAGTTGATAGTGCAAGTGCGTATTGATTTCCCTGGCATTGAGGAGGGGCCAAGTGGCAGTGCAACGAACCAGCTACATAGGTAAGTAAGCATGTATAAAGTCTGCCACTTAGGGGCAAAAACGATGTGCAATTTTCTTTTTAATAACTACTCAGCTTAAGTGCAGGGCCATCTTAAGTCAAGCATTTAAAGGAACTATTTCAAACTAAGTCTGATGTTATTTTTGTTTCGATAAGCAGCTTACATATGAATGTACACATAAATTTTCAAATTAAGTTTACATAAAGTTGTCTCATGGCTTTTATGTTAGTTGAAATAATTGCAACTAGAGCACCAGAGAAAAAAAGAGGACAATTTAGAAGGCAAAAGTCAAGCGAAAAGAGAATATTCTAGTGCCAGAAAGAAGATAGAAGAGTGTAATATTTTAAAAATAGGTACAAAATGCTAGATGGCTTAAGACTTGTATTACGCAGTTCAAAGAGTATGGTCAAAGTTCTTGATTCTAAGTGTTTTAATGTCAACGGACGCGAAAACGCTTATGGAGAACTCACGCTTTGCTGCCGCAAACTGAGCGACAGGTAATACTTTTTCGGACCGAAATGGGTACTCATTCTCAATAATTTGGTTAGAGAAAACTTCGAAACGAAGCTATCGATTGTCGGGTGGGTGTAGTCCAAGGAGTTTTCGAAAACATCCGATAATTGTATCGATATTATAGTGTTAAGGTATTTTAAGACAATGGTCACACTATATAGAGAACGCGTTAGTGCAGTGACAGATAGACTAGAAGTAAATGTACACTGACACAGACGAACGTGTGTAAATATTATGGATGGAGACAACACATAATAATAATGTAAACAGTAAATCTTATGTGTGAAGAAAAATCGAAAGCCAAGAAAACCACCTGTTCACACATGTCAAATATTTAATTTAAAATTTTATTATTATTTGAAAAATATTTTTTCACAATTGGGTCATTCTTTTATAAACCGAACAGTTAAAATTTTTTTTTTATTTTAATAACACACAAAATTTTTTTGTTAATTTTATAAACAATTTCAAAATTCTTCAAAAACGAAAAAAAGGAAAAAGGGTTTTTTAAAAACGGGAATTCTCAGGTTTGGTTTATCGCACAGCTTTCAAGTTGATATTGGTGAAAAGTATTTTACTGTATCTACTCAAATTATAATTTTATAGATTTTTAAATTATTTAATAATATTAAGTAATTGTTGCTAAAAATTAATTATAATTTTTTCTAAGTGTTAACCACCATGATATAGCTTCTAAGAATAAACAATTTATTACCCCAATTATAACTTTAATTTTGGTGTTTATAAAAAGATGAAGACTTTTATAGTTTTAAAGTTATGAATTTTTGAAGTTGTAAACAAATATAAATATACCTTTAGGCCCCCCCACACAGAAAGCGGAGCGGAGCACAGCCTATCTGCTTGAAGCAGATAATCTGTGCTCCGCTTGGTATGTACCACACAGAGAGCGGATAGCAAACGGAGAGCTGATTTTCAAATTCTTCTTATTAATATTATTCAAATGTGTTTGTTTTTGTATTAATACCACATTTTTACTTTTCATTATATTTAATTAATGGCTTAAATAATCTTAATTTTTTCATTTTAAAAAGTGCCGCCACACTGTCAAGAAGAAGAAGAAGTCTGTTAAAAAATATGGATTGTATTTGAGTATTTCAAACCAATTGCCAATTTTTTATCTGATGACTCGATCCGACAATGCATGAATTTTCAATTTCTCTTTTTCTAATTTTCTCTTTTAATCTAAATCCAAATCTATTTCCAATTTATTTTTAAATTGATTGATAAATTCCATAAAATGTTAACAAATATTAATTATCGCATATAACCAGGCCTCGATCTCGAACTCCAATTACTTGCTCCATTTCGCATGCGCATAACTTTGAGAGTCTGAATCGTCGATTGACAGATAAGTCTTTGATTGAGAATTTGAGTTGTTTACTTTTAATATGATTTAATTTAATTTTTGCTATAATTTTAATTCATTTTCGTTACCGCAGCAGACATTTTAAAAATGTCGACAGATTTTGTATCCGAATTTGTGAATCTGTGACGTCGCAATGTTTTTTTTTTTTGACAAGCGACGCATTCTCTTTCTATTTTTGTATTATGTATGAATGTGAAACTGTTTATTGAAGTATTTGACATTGTTATCGACCAGAAAGCGAATTTTTTTTGCCAAATTGTATAAAAAATATATATTTCTGAAAAATTTGTATCAAATTTTTATCATTTATAAAAAATAATTTCATCATTTATTTCCTCTGCATATAGTTTTTATTTTGATTGTTCCACAATTCAGCAGGGAACATTATTTTACTAATAAATTGGCAGAGGAAGAGCGGAAATAAACAAGCATTCTTGCTTACAGCGGATAAGCCACTCTCCGCTCTGCGTTGCTAAGCTTTTGGTGTGCGCGCTCTCTATGTACTCAGTGTGTTTGATTTCAAAAGCGGATAGGCTGTGCTCCGCTCCGCTTTCTGTGTGCGGGGGCCTTAAAGAATGCTTTGCCCCGCAGTCAGTTTCAAAGCTCTTTGACTGAAACTTGGCCATTGTGCTTTTTATTTATCAAGCTTTTCAATAATGTCACTATCTCACAGATCGGACGTCTATATTATTAAAATGAAACTGTTCGGTTTATAAAAGAATGACCAAATTGCAAATTGTGGCCAATTGGAGTGCAGAAATTCTGAAATATGATATTTTAGAGAGAAAGGTTTTAGCAAAATATCGTCTACAGCACAACTCAGATATTACGCTTTTTTTTGAAAACGAAAGTTAACTTGTTAAATAAAATTAAAAAAATATTCTCATCTCATTTGGAGAAAATTAAAGATATATGTCACACTGGAAACAGCGGGATTCGGTAGAATGAAAAATAGCGGGAAAATTAAAAACAAAAGCCGAATTAGGCAATCAATTTTTGGAATAGGAAACATTTAACAATTTTAACTCCGCATAATTTATTCGAAAAAGACCTATTATACTGTATATGAAAATTAACGCAATATGGAACGAGATATAGCGAATATTTCTGCATCATTAACTAAAAATCGTGTTTTTGAGTTGGGACAGTCTGGAATAAAGAGAGCGGTATATATAAACATTCTTGATCAGCATCAACAGAAGAGTCGATTTAGCCATATCCGCCTTAAGAACAAACAGATCTAAGAGATTGTAAGACATATATGGGACTAATGATTCTTATACTTGCCGCTCCTGCAATTTAAGAAAAACGTCATATCGCTCTCAGTTTTGCAGATAGTTGGTTCGTACCTTGCACTTAAATTTAGTAATCAGTATTATTTGTTGAACCGTTAAAAAAATGATGAAGATCGAATGACTTCTAGTCAAGATATAAGGAAAACATACAATTATAATGGGTAGCACCGGCCGCAACGGCGATGGGCTTCTGTCGCTTCTGACTTGAGATAATCTGATATATACAAACTTTGGCGGTTACAGAGTATGTTATAGTCGGACCTGACCGACTTTCTTACTGGTTCTATAGAACTAGTAACAAAAATTGAAGCGGGGACTATGGAACCACCATTCTGAATGAAAAATAAATAAATCTTAAGCTTGCTTCACTTAATCTCTAGCTTAACCTTAGAATTTTTCTACTTTAGTTTATCTCTGTATTATTTACGCTCCGTGCCCAAACCATATTCTTTTTGCCCTCTTTAATGCTGATGGCCAGCTAAATCCCCTCACTTTATCTTGTCTGAGACCTGGACGAAGCATATTTAGGTGTCGGCTTTTAGCCTGAAGATGTCTGTTCAAGGTAGATTGATGTGCTCCAAGGCAGACAGACAGGCTGACAGCCTGACAACGTGTCACCAGCAAATGATGTCAGCGCAACTGTAACATTTGTGGGTTAACTTGGGGTTAAGTGTTGTCCAACCAACAACAAGTGGGCGTTAAGGCGAAAGATATTTTCATGGGCTTAAAGACAAACCGCCTACAGCATTGTTTGTTATATTAATGTATAGAATGCAGTTGACAGAGGAAAATAATGGTAAAATAAAATAAAAGTTGTGCATGTGCAATTTCTCCCGGGGTGATTTTACCTGCTACTGCATAGCAGGAGTCTGTCACTTCACATTTGTGTTTGTCTAGGTCGCATGCCAAGGAATTCACAGAAATAAAAGCTCACATATGAAAGGAATAATGCAAGAGGACAGCATTCATATGCCAGGTGGCAAGCTTAAAGGTTGAAAGCCCGGGTATTTTGCCACTAAAAATATTAAATTTTAGTTAGATATAAATAGGACAAATGTTGCTTTTCACACAAAACTTATTTGGCGTTGTCTTCGTTATTATTTCGGAAATATTTGTATATTGATATTATATATTGAGGAATCATGAAAAATCCACATACTAAGTATCAGGTCCGTTCCAGTTTAAAATGCGGGCTAAGATTAGGAAGTGTTGACCCCAAGGCTTGAACACCGGAAGCATCTTTGGAAGAGGTGTTACGGCGGTTAAATAGGTAAGTTCTACGACTCAGTACTGAATTTATCAATGATGTTTCAGACCTGAGAGGTGGGACTTGGTCTATTTTTGACTGAGCCCAGAAATGATTTCAGTTCTACCCATGAAACTTACCCATGAATTCGATGCTAAAATCCAAACCTAAAATAGGCGGAGGTTATATTCAGGGAGGTCCATCTATTGTTTGGAATTTGAACTAGTCATAATTTGACTTTAAAAACGTCAACGTATTTAGTTAAAACTTTACGAAATTAACCAAATGGGTCGCTATTCGCTTAAAGAAAGTTGAGAAATATTAAAAACATATTTCCCAAATGGTGAGTTCTCGACACAAACTGTGCGAAATTTGAAAAGAAAAACAAAACATTTAACAAAAATAACTCAATTTGTGGATCGATTCGTAAAGCGAGTTCGTGAACCGGAATGTTGGTGGATAAACCAACCCGTGTACGTACTCGGTGCGCTCGACCGAAAACATTGCCAAGTCAGCCTGTAGTATTTGGCCCAGACTGTGTTAAATTTATGACTGAACAGCTTGGAATACTGAAGGATACAGACGGACGGACGAACGGGCGGTCGGTTTTCAAAAAAAAATCCGAATGAAAAAGTAAATTGTTTCAATCAAAACCCTTATTTAAGTATTAAGTCAAAAAATCACATAAAACTGAATGAGCTGTTTGCCCAAAACTAATGACACCTTTTTTTGGTTGGTACACCCAATATCAAAAACTTTAAGGGTCCATAAAAAAAAGTGCTTCCAATCTAGCCAAACCCTGATGGGGATTTACTCAGTTCGGGTAGCACTATCGATTCCGCAAAATGTAGCTTGGTAGTTTTTTTGACTGTTGCACTGTGTTATTTGTTGTTCCCCTGGTGTTGTTGCCATGGTGGATATTAGCTATAATTATAATAATTATAATCTTTTGTTGTATTGTGGTATTTTACCACAAAAGCCACATTATTGACACAATTTAAGCAAGTGCGATAATTTCGGTATAATTTTTGCTGCTGCAGTAGTAGAAAACATAACATTTTTTTTTTTTGGATATTGTATTCAAACTACTAAACTGCTTTAAAAACAATGTTCTACGCGATTACTGGCAGTTAGTTGGCAATTACCTTTCGATTCATTGCTTGACTCTATCTGCCATTTATGAAGTGAGATATGGCTTAAAATGTAAGATAACCTACTAGCGTTGGTGATATTTTATCGATATATTGATATACGATATTTTGGATGGACGATAAGGGTTATTATGATAGCTTTTCTGCAAATAAAGGCGATTGTCGATATTTTTATAAGCAATATATAAGAAAAAATTACTTTGGCAATTGCAGGAGGACAATATTGGTAACCAGAACCAAGGAAAATCCGGACTTTTATACAGAAAAATAGGGCTGCTAGGGGAGGTTATAACCTCAGTTGAGTAGGGGGCCACGATTGGTAACCAATACCTTAAATTCTTCGTAGAAATGCAATTTCGAAGTGAAATAAAAAAAAAAAATTTTTTTTAGTCCTGTTAGAAAAGACAAAATGCTTAAATGTGTCTAATATTTTAGGTCGATTTGTGCGGGCTAGGAATTCATTTTAGACCCATGGATGGAATTTAGAGTTTTCAGTAGATTTCGTTTTGGCTACACGCTTTGTAGACTTTTTTCACCCATACAATTTACAGTCAATTTTCAGAAAACTAAGTCATTTAAATCTTAAAGTTATCTTTTTGGAAAGACAAGATACAACGGCCACTAAAAATGAAGTGTTATAGTGAAGGCGTTCCTTGAAAAGTATTTTAGGAAAACTTTTTTAAGCTCTAGAAAAAGCCGATATATCGATGTTTTTTAACGCGATATATCAAATATCACAAAATGTTCAGTAGAAATGGCTCTTTCTGGCTTTAAACAAGTGAAATGCAAGATCGTCATCTGACTCATTCTCCATCTTGACAATGCGAGCTCTCCACATCATGTTACATCCGCCGTACAGCACTGATTTAGCACCCAATAATTTCTTTTTATTCCCAAACACCAAAAATAAACAGAGTTTAAAAAGTTTTAAATTAAAACCCATTTTTTGGAAGAGCCTCAATTGGAGTGGAAAACTGCTTCGATAATTGGCTTGAGCGAATGCAAAATGCATACATTTTTTTATGGAGAGTATTTTGAACAGCAAACAAATCCATTTTCATTTAAAAATTATTGTTATTATTTGCTATTCCCGTATTAGAAATAGTACCTCACGTATAATTCATAAACTGCAACTGGACTGGCCTGTAAAATTACCATTACCATTACAAAATTTTTTTGGGTATTTAAAGTTTAATAACCCTTAAAATTAAAATAATTCCATTGAATAAAAAAATGCATCGGGAATTACTTCAATTACTTACCAATAATTAAATTTTTCGGTTAAGTTATTGAAATAGTTGTAATTGTTTGGGGGTTTAGTTTCAATTGGGCAGCGAATCATTAAGAATTATTATGTAACAAAGGAACGGCAGTAATTTTTTTTATAAAGACTTAAAAAAATGAACAGGTTTTGCCCTAAAAATATGTGATTTCTTTTCGTCAAATATCAAATAAAAAAGAAAATTTTTGACCGACCTAACCACATAGCTTTAATGCAGCTGCATTTCCAAGTTCATAGAGCAAACCAACAGCAAAATTCAAATTGATGTACGTAAATGGTCTAGTATCACTGTAACGAAATAAATTTTCCTTAGTGCTGGATATAGGCCTTAATCAGGTGAGTATCAGCATGAATTTGATCTTTTTATTTTCTATGTGAACACACTTAGACCTGGAAATGAAATTGCAGTTCAATTCTAGAGGTAAATATGACATAGAAAAAAATCATGAAAGTATGACCTTTGTTTTAGCCTTTAACATCTATTATCAATTAATCTAATTATCATCACAAGTTTTTTTGTCTATTAACATTTTTGGAATTTGGGACAATAATTTTTTTAACTTTGCCATCGAAAGAAAATCAAATTTGACATCAGCAGGCCAAACTGGCATCGTCTGTGCAGAAGATTTTCTACCCTCGCTAATGCTGGATTTGAAAAATCAGGGTTTAAGATCTCTAAAACTAAAATAAAATTTTTTTACTTTGACCGATCGCCATTCGATTTGAACTAAAATTTTGCAGATATGTTTGAAAACATATAAAATTAAAAATAAACAATCACCGAGTTTAAGAAGCATAAAATTAAAATCAAAAAGTTTTCTGTTGTATCCGATCCGAGTTTAACCAAATTTTGAAAATATTTTATAAAACATTAAATTAATAATAATGACCGGGTATAGAAGCTTACAAACAAATAACAAACAACAAATTTGATTGTTTTACCCTTTGCAAGTGTAGAATAAATAACTAATATTTTCAAAAATTGCTAAGATGGGAAGTATGATTTTAGATTTCTTAAGGGAACATTAAAAATAGCACTGCAAATGCTTATGTAACATCCCTCTTATAATAAAGTAAGTTAAATGTTCTCTACGTAAATAGCCCATTTGAAAATTTTGTGTGTTTATCACTTAGCTGGATTGAATTTTTTCTTTCAAAAGCAAATCTTAATGGTTGAAGATCGCACTATCAGCCAGTAGCACTTGCACATTTTTGTTTTAATATATTTATGCCAAATCGCACAATCTCATTAGTTTCACATTTCTTGGTGAAATATTTCTTATCATTTTACACAGACACACACGCACACACTGAAGTCTGTTTAGTATTTTTAAAACTTTCTGCTTTGTATTATTGAACTATTGAACCGATCTTATCGCTTACAGACTGACGTGTACACGTAAGCAGAGACATTTTTCTAAATTCTTGCACATGTTTTTTTCAACTATTTTAAGGTTATAATTGGAGTAGAAATAAAAAAATGTTTCACTTGGCCACTTAATCCCATTAGTGCATTTTGTTTGCCTACTTTTCAGAGCCATTTTTGGTCGGAGTGAGCAGTTTTTTTAATTGCACTTCCGGTACGTTAAGCACACATGCCTACCCACACGCACATTCACACTGGAGCAACCCAAAAGATAAAGACTTATTAAGAATGTGTTTAGAATGCGACGGCGCAACAGGATAAAAATAAGCAAAGACTTAAAAACAACTATCCTTACTTCCGGTTGAACAACGCGTCGGGCACACACACACACTGAGCGGAGTGAAAACTTCAATATTTGAGGATACGTCCGTTGCCCACGGAGCGGCAAACACGAATGAAACGATTCGATTTCGCACTGCTCTGCTGTTTCTTATACTTCGTGATAAGGTTCGGTCGTGAGCTCGTGTTGAGCTCCGACTGCAGCATCATGAATGAAAATGGTCGCGCGTATATCATACGCATACCAGCACCAGAATCGCATGTTACACACGTACATGGTCCTCCTAACGGCTGTCATCTCAAATTATCAACGCCGGACTGTCCCCTCCATTGGCCATATTTCAAAGGCTTTGCCCAGCCGACAGCAGCAGCTTTGATGTGATTTCGATTTCATGCCACTGTCAACTGCCAGCCGTTTCGCTTGTTGTTGTTGATTTCCCTATCAGTTTGGACTTTATAATATTTATTTTTACTGCGTCTTGTTTCTATCTCCATGTCCCGCTGAGCGGAGACAGTTCGTAGTAAATTCAACAGCCAGATTCACAGGCAGCAGAGCTGTCCGGCCGCACATCAATGATGATAACACTAAATGGGAGGAGCAATCTCTACATATGAATGAGCGGTTGCTGATTGATGGCCTGGGCGAGAGTGTATGGCAGTTGGGACTGGTAAATTGATAAGTGTGTGAATGCCTGATAAGGACAGTAAATAAGTTCAAGATTGACTGCAAGATCAATTGAATAATGAAACACTTTCCCAAATTCTATTTTCTCAACCAAAGATAATAATAAAAAACAAGAAATTCAACACTTCTACTGTGCAAATGAAATTTAATTGGGGTTAACTATGCTGAAGTCCGATTTCTATCAAAAAGGGAATACACTTAGAAAAAATTCGTTCTAAATCTACCAAAATCAAGCCCATTCGTTGACAAAAGTAGAGTAATCCCGCTTTTTCTTGAACCGTGAACAGCTGGTGTCATATTGTGAAAATGTTGTGCTCACTTTATGAACGGCTTGGGCATATTTAAAGAACATTTTGTGCTCGCAAAATAAACGCTGAAGAAATGATTTGTAAATCTATTTCTTTTGTTTTGTAATATATCTGGCGACCTTTCTAATATTTATTTAGTGAGTTTAGCTGGCTCTAGATCCGAAAAAGTTGCGCTTGTTCACAACTGTACACAACTTATGCATTATAATCATCAAAAAGAGCTGGTTGCCTTTACGGTACCGTTTCATCATTCTCCCGAATGAATCTTCAGTAGGCTTTTCATCATTATACACCCACTTCCCACCCACTTCCCACCTACATCCCAGTCACTTCCCGCCCTCATCCCACCCACTTCCCATCTACAACCCACCCACATACCACCCACACTCCACCAACTTGCCACTCACTTGCCACCCACTTCCCGCCCACATCCCGCCCACATCTCACCCACTTCCCGCCCACATCCCACCCACTTCCAGCCCACAACCCACTTACATCCCACCCACTTCCCAACAACCACAGAGGCACCCGGCGGTATTTCCAGCATCCGAAAATGAAAACACAAATGAATTCTCATTTTGACCTTACAAACTGAGTTTCAAGTTAATCGAATGAAAAATAGTTATTTTGCATGCAGAATTTTCCGAGCATTTGCTCGCCTAGGGGCGGATTTTCCGACTTAAAAAAATCTCATTTTAATTTATTTCGTATTCTGTGCTTACAAACCGAGTTACAAGCCAATCGGATGAAAAAAGTTTATTTTGCATGCAAATTTTCCGGCAATTTTCCGACTGTTGAGTCAAATTTTTCATCATCGGAAAATCACATTTCAAACTATTTCCTATTGTGTCCTTACAAAGCGAGTTTCAAGTCACTCGTTTAAAGAATGGTTATTTTGCATGCAGAATTTTCCGGGAATTTTCCGACCGTCATGTAAAATTATCCAACTTCAGAAAATCACATTTCAAACTATTTCGTATTCTATCCTTACAAACCGAGTTTCAAGCCAATCGGATGAAAATTCGACACGCCGATAAGGTCAAGGTTTTTTGAAGCCTTGTCTACTTTTGGTATACCAGCAAAGTACGTTCGTCTTTGCATGATGACGTTGAGAAGTACACAAAGCTCCGTCAAAATAGGAAACAACCTTTCCGAACCATTTGATACCAAGAGAGGTTTTAGGCAGGGCGATACCTTATCGTGTGACTTCTTCAATCTACTGATGGAATATATACTGCGCCTGTGCCCACATGCCAACAGAACGGGCGCCTTTATTTATAAAGATCTAATGCTACTCTTATATGCCGATGATATGAACGGGCGGTAAGCAGGGCGTTTTCAGAGATTAAGAGGCAGTCGGAACTGATGGGTTTAGCGGTAAATGAGGACAAGACGAAATACCTTGTATCCGCGGACAAAAAGTCCTTGCGTCTTGGACAATCTGTTACAATGGGAGAATACAACTTTAAAGTTGTAGAGGATTTTGTTTACCTCGGAACGACGATAACCAGTGACAACAACATCAGTCTGGAAATCCGACGAAGGATCACTCTTGCAATCCGATGCTACTACGGGCTAAGTAGGGAGCTCAAGAGCAGAGACCTTAAGCGAAGAACAAAGTTAGCCCTATACAAGTCGCTTATCATCCCAGTCCTGCAATACGGCGCAGAAGCATGGACAATGACAGCAGCGGATGAAGCGGCGATTGGCGTGTTTGAACGAAAGATTCTTCGGAGGATTTATGGACCTTTAAAAGTTGGCGATGATTTCCGCATTCGAAATAATGACGAACTGTATGAGCTCTATGGGGACACCTGTCTGGTCAAGCGCATAAAGCAACAGCGGCTGCGCTGGTTAGGACATGTCACCAGGATGGACGAAGAAGCTCCAGTAAGGAAAGCTTATTATTCGAAGGCGATTGACTATGGAGGAAGAGGCAAGCAGGGGAGACCTCGACCAAGATGGGATGACCAGGCGGGCAGACCTTGCCAAGCTTGGTGTGACCAACTGGTGCCAGCTCGCACGGAACAGAAGCGACTGGAGAGCAATACTTGCAGAGGCCCAGACCGTCGAACGGTTGTAATGGCCAACAAAGAAAAAGGATGAAAATTAATTTTTTGCATGCTGAATTTTCCGGCCATTTTCTTTGTGGGCGGATTTTCCAAAATCGTGAAGACACGTGTCGAATTATATCGTGTACTATAGCTTACAAACCAAATTTCAAGTCAATCGGATGAAAAATAACATTTTTCCCATACAAACTCTTCCGACGCTTTTCCGACTTTTCCGGGTGGAATTTTCCAAAACCCCGTCTTGGTACGCACTTTCACCACTAACAGAAACTCCAAATTTTCTCTACCTCTAACCGTTTAGGCGTGCGATGTTGACAATCAGTCAGAGAATCAGTGAATAGCCTCCCTTTATATTTATAGGATTATTATTTACCCTAGGGGGGGTTAAACGGTCTGAATGTTTTAGAAGAAACCCGACCACAAAAGTATATATATTTATAGATGACGAGCTGAGTTGATATAGCTCATGTCCTTTTTTTTTAAGCTATTTTAACCAATCTTTGCATGCCGCTCCCAACCCGCGTGTTTATGAGTTTTCTATGATTTCTCATAATTTCACTGAGATTTATTAAAATCGGACAAAAGATAGGTCTGAAAAAAGTCATAGTGAGAAAAACTTTTTTGACTTCAATGCTATCACTCCCAAACTTTGTACAGATCAATATTATATACTACCACACAGTTCTGTTAAGTTTGATCTGAATCGGATGACCATAGCGTATAGCTGCCAGAAAAACTTTTCTGTTTTCAATGCTATCGCTCCCATCCCTTGTATTTACAAGTTTTCTATGATTTCACAAAATTTTCCTGAGATTTATCAAAACTCGGACAACTGTATAGTATAGCTGCCATACAAAAGATGAGTCTGAAAAAAAATCTTTGTGAGAAAAACTTTTTTGTTTTCAATGCTATATATACTTTCCAGATATGAATGTTATCAATTTTGGAGAATTTTATCAAAATCGGATGAATATATCGTATAGCCATATAAAACTGTTTTATCATGCTGGTCAGCCGAAGTTGGTTCTATTTTTCTTACCCTTTTCCTCTTTTCTTTTTTATTTGATTTACCTTGTCTTCTTTCTCTGGGGATCGAACTCAGAACCTCGCAGCTACTTAAACGCAAGAGTCGGCATCGCAACCATCACGGCATTATTAAGACAAAGCTTTGGTAACTAAGAGCTTTTGCTAAAGGCTTTGATGTTTTACAAGGGCAGAAAAGTCAATAGCTCGGCTCCTCGTCTGCTTGAAGATATTTTTTTGTTTTTGTCTATTTTGTTATTTTCTTTTTGTTTTTAAATATTAATTACACAAGCCAACAAAATGACCACTTTTGTGAGGTCCAGCCCTATTTGTATTAAACTCTTATCCCGTTTTGTGCACTGATTCCAAAACTGGTCTCGGTTTTTCTCCATCAGCTCTTGTTTTCAAGATATCGCGGAAAAACCATTTTGCTTTTTTTTGGCTTTTAAAAAATTATGGAGGTTACACCGAGCAACAACATCTGTATTTATGAGCTCTATGCGACAATATACATATTAAGGTCGCCTAAAAAAATCAATGGAGCATCAGCAGCAAACCCAAAAGCGCCTAAATTGGCCTTTGAAGAGAAATTTTCATCAAATTATAGCAAATTTTTCAAACTTAATCGCCGTGTACCAGCCATTTGGGGTGGTTGAATTTTAATTAAAACCACTTTAGCATGTCGCCCAATAGTTCTTCTAATTTCACAATTTTTTTTTAATGTACATCTTGTCGATGGACAAAGTTACTGGCGGTTAATCCCGAAAAAATGAATTAAATTTAATGGCAGGATGACTAGATTGATACACAAAAAGTGTATAGGAAATATTAAAAGACTACTTGATCTTACATAGTCCTTACATTAATTGTCAAGCAAATGTACAATAACATTCAATCAGTACTAGATTCAAACAATTCATATTTGCTTAATATCAAACAACCTCTCGAGAAACATTCAATTTTATGAATTGGGCTTCAAATGGGCCAAGTGAGTCCACTGTAAATAAAAAATAGGGGGAAACAACCTTGGGTTCGACCGAAGTTCAAGTTTATATAGCCTTGGAGCATAAAACATGCCTGCCAGTTTGTTATATGGCAGCTATACGATATATTCATCCCATTTTGATCAAACTTTCCATAATCGTGTTGAAACAGATAATATTCATAACTGGAAGTATAAAGCCACCATTGAAAACAAAAAAATTACACTAATTTGTGAAAATTTGTTTACATAAATTGAAAGGTCTTCTTAAGAACAATTCTTGAAAATTGATTTTTAGTTTCGGCCCACTTAACTGTATGTACCACTTAGTTCAAAGTAAAACTAAAAATTTGTCTTCCAACTTATGACTTATCTCGTCAAATGTCGTGACAGACTCACAGAGTTATTCGCTTGCGAAATGGAGCGAGTTTTTGCATTCATTGCTCATTCCTCCAAATAATAAGAGTGGTAATTTGGCCCATTTGAAGCCCAATTCATAAAATTGACTGTTTCTCGAGAGGTTGTTTGATATTAAGCAAATATGAATTGTTTGAATCTAGTACTGATTGAATGTTATTGTACATTTGCTTGACAATTAATGTAAGGACTATGTAAGATCAAGTAGTCTTTTAATATTTCCTATACACTTTTTGTGTATCAATCTAGTCATCCTGCCATTAAATTTAATTCATTTTTTCGGGATAAACCGCCAGTAACTTTGTCCATCGACAAGATGTATATTCAAAAAAAATTGTGAAGTTAGAAGAACTATTGGGCGACATGCTAAAGGTTTTAATTAAAATTCAACCACCCCAAATGGCTGGTACACGGCGATTAAGTTTGAAAAATTTGCTGTAATTTGATTAAAATTTCTTCAAAGACCAATTTAGGCGCTTTTGGGTTTGCTGATGATGCTCCATTGATTTTTTTAGGCGACCTTAATATGTATATTGTCGCATAGAGCTCATAAATACAGATGTTGTTGCTCGGTGCAGCACTCCATAATTTTTTTAAAAAGCCAAAAAAACAGCAAATTGGTTTTTCCGCGATATCATGAAAACGAGCTGATGGAGAAAAACCGAGACCAGTTTTGGAATCAGTGCACAAATCTGAATCAGAATTTGTCATCAACAAAGCTGGACCAAAATGAAACGATGACCGATCAGTGTTATTATTGTAGAATGTAAAACATTTCTCAATGCGCGATGTTCGCACTTCTTTTGTGTCCTGTGCCAGTTTTAGTAAGAAAGTTTTTTAGTGGTGTTTTTCCGTGAACGTCTGGTTAGTTTTGTGAACGATAAGTCACTTATGTAAAATGTAAAATCACGCGTGAATCCGTATATGGAGCTTGAAAATTTCTCAGTAGAACAATTCCAAGATAATCCCCAAATTACAATTTTTTGCATTTTCAAAAAGGACCTCTCACTTAACCAAATATTTCAATTATAAATAGTTTTAATACACTAAATTAAAGCTAAAATAATTACCATTCAATCATTAATGCATCATTTTAATTACAAAGATGTCTATATTTTTTTATTTCTATCAGTATTTGAAAAAAAACGAGCGTAAGTTAAAGTCGGCTCTAACCGACTTCGATATACCCGTTACTCATGAAAACCCCCAACCAGGTTTAACAGTGTTCCCGCGTATCTTAGTGTGACCATCTAAAAAGTATGCACATTTTTATACCCGTTACTCGTAGAGTAAAAGGGTATACTAAAGTCGTGCAAATGTATGTAACAGGCAGAAGGAATCATTTCCGACCATATAAAGTATATATATTCTTGATCAGCATCAACAGCCGAGTCGATTTAGCCTTTCCGTCCGTCCGTCCGTCCGTCCGTCCGTCCGTCCGTCCGTCCGTCTGTATGAACACCTAGATCTCAGAGATGGTAGGAGATAGAGGTTTGACATGTATGGGACAAATGCTTCTTTTATCTGCACGCAGATCAAGTTTGTTTCAAATTTTGGCCACGCCCCCTCCCGCCCCCGCAATTTGGATAAATGTTATATCTCCTACAGTTTTAAAGATAGAGGATTCTTACCTTCTAGAGATAGTTAGTAATTAGCAAAATGAATCGATTTGCCGAAAGAATGATAAAGATCAGATGAACGGTTCTCAAGTTATAAGCAAAAAACTGAACCTAGCCCTCCCCGCTACCACCCTAAAAAATGTTGCATACTTTTTGGATGGTCACACTCAGGAACGCGGGAACACTGTTAAACATGTTTTTTCATGAGTAACGGGTATATCGAAGTCGGTTAGAGCCGACTTTAACTTACGCTCTCGTTTG